>JAQMCX010000027.1:1506677-1575819 GCA_029814765.1 Acanthurus leucopareius
ACAGTTTTAAAATAGGCCATTCATTGAAGGTGTGCCTTATAATCCGATGCGCCTTATAGTGCGGAAAATACGGTAATTTTAGTCCAGTGGGAAAACTTACAGTAAGCTAACTTTGTCCAACATGTTCTGGACAGAAGCACTAACAAGGAGACTACACCACCATTAGAAGCAGTTTTAAATAGTGCTGTGGTATAATGGCTTTAATTAATACATAAAGTACAATTTTGCAGATAAAACTGAGATGCTTAGATTATGTGTGTGTATGTCAGAGAGAGAGAGATGAGAAGAAGCAGCGAGTGAAATTAAAGAGATAAGACGCATTTAAGTGTGTCTGCGTGTGTGATTGTGCAGGTATTTTCCTCCTTGTCCTTGAGAGTGTGGATGGTCTTTGAAAATACAATGTTCCTGATGATGGATAGGGAAGGCAAAGCAATTACCCTCCCAGGTGGTCTAATTTGTATGTTTGTGAACTGCTGTTTTCTTCAATTGGCTTATCACAGGTACAGGTAGCATACAATTTGGTATGAAAAATATCTGAATGTGTTCCGCAATCCTTTTAAGTAATCATCCAGACATCTCATTTTCCTGTGTTTGCCAGTAGGGCCACTAATGCATTGATGAAATGCTGTCTTCCCACTTCCTTTCATATATTAAAAAAAGATTTCTAAAGCAGTCCGATGCAGGCAACTATTTGAGTGTTAGCTGGATCCGCAGTATTGATCGTATGTGATTTAATTTGCATGAGTGGCACATGAGTCCTGAGCATTGCTGAGCTCTCTCCTGCTTTATACAATCATAAAAAAAACCCACAAAGGAAAAGGCCTACTGGGTCTAAAAAAAAAAAAAAGAATAACACAAGTCTTATTTAAACCTGTCATCAATAACGGAAATCAAAATGAAAACGGATTACACTAATGAGCTATAATTAATTTAATCTCTGGTTGAATGACTTATACCACATTCTCCTACTCAGAGATATGCGCTGCCTTCTCCTCCATCTAGCCTTCTCCCTTAACAGCCCAAGACATGAATTAGATATTTACTGTGGGTTCTATCATATCCTTGACCTGCATGTTATCAGTGAACCAGTATATCTGCCTGTGTGAAGTGAAACATCCTTGATTGAGCCCTCTGGGACTGGGAGTGAACCTTGCCTTGGCACTGTGGCTAATACAGGTGAAGCAGCCAAAGCAGCGGATGCATGAAATCTGCTGAAAACCAGCAGGAGGTTAACTTCTTCCATTTTCTGCTATGTCTGTTGTGTTTAGGGGCCTATTTTCTTTATTTATTTCATTTTTAAATAAGGTTATAAAATATCCAAAGTCAGGTGGGGGAGCTCTGTCATGAACACAGGCATCTTGGCATTAGTTAAAACTCAAGAGGGAACTGAAGAATCATATAGTGATTTCCTCTTTTTTCACATAAGCTTTTCTTGTTTCTTTAAGTACATATTTAGAAACAAAGCACACAATATTTTTAATGTAAAAGTAATGTAAGCCCTGTAGTTCCTCCATCATAGTTTTATCAGCAGCTAAAACCAGTGCCGGTGAGGAGTTGCCCACAGTCAAGTTGGAAATTGGCCGTGGAGCCTGGTGGTGTTTGATAAGGCGGCCCTGTTGGCCTTGGGACCCTAGGCTCATACCCTCTGATCCACTTGATCTTCTAATAAATCATCTGCTGAATCCTTTGGCCCCTGTTAATGCTTCAGAGCTGTCTTTCAGATTTACTTTATATTTAAGGTACTGCAAGTCCTTGTCGAGGGATTTTTCAGCACTCAGACTCTTCCCAACTCTTTAAATGTGCTGTGTAGGCTGTAAAGCTGCACCCATTAGTCTGATTAATTAGTTTGTCGATTAAAAATTAAGCTGCAACTATTTGCTGGTTTAATCACTCAAGTGTGAGTTCCTGCTGCTCTTCATTTATCCACAAAATAATATTTAGGTGATAGTGAAATGAATGGAATATCAATCCAAGACCAAAAAAGCATATTTACCCTCCTACCTGTGATTCTGTTGATCCAGGTTTGAATTTTAAAACCCAAATGGGTAATTTTTCATCACAAAAAGGTAACATAAGGGCCTGTGTACCTCCCCTTTCTCATCAAATCCCTCTCCAGTGGGTGAGAAGGGGAAGATTCTGTTTACTTGACAGATTAATGAGGCAGGGGAGCAGAAGGAAGGACTCAGGCCAGCGAGAGGTCATGGTGGGGTCATGATTCTTATTAACCCTGTCCAGATATCCCCATCTAATAAACTGAACTTGAGAGCAGTTTGTTTGTTTGTTTACGTTTGTATTGGGGTGTGCACATCCGTGCTTGCTCGACTTACCCATCTTTGTATTCATCCCTATCTCCCAGTGTGTGAGAGGCACACAGAGAGGGAGATTTGTTGGCCGCAAATCATGCAGGTGTCACTGATGAAACTGGATTGGTTCAAGGTAGAACATGCAGAAGGCCTGCATATAAAAACACACATTATATAGGTAATGAATGTTAAATCCTGAGAATCTAAACAAGATTCTGATACATTTTAAAAAACAACACGAATCCGAAACAAGCTGCCAAGTGCAGCCAACTATCACTAGTTTGTTAGTGATATTTTTGACAAAACTGTATTGAATGTTTGTTTCAATTCTACACAAAGGAAGTAAAAAGAAAAAGAAAAACATCAAAAAATCATCCACTGTGGGGAAATTAGTGCCACTGTCATATTGATTTATTCTGTCAGGGAGAGTGAACAAATAAACAAAGAAGGAGCTATAAAAGTCTAAACATAACCAATCAGCATCAAAAAAACAACCCACAGAACAATGAAAACAACAGGAAGAGAAAAGGGTCAGAACTTGGATAGTGAAGAGGAGCTGGACCAACGGGAGAGGGCAGCTAAAAACAATTTGAGGGCTACAGGAGAGGCTGTTAAGACACCACACTGTGTAACATGAACACAGCCAATCAGATTTCACCCGCAAAGAAAAACATCTCAATGTAATTTACTGAATTCTCAAAAACTAACAGCTCCTTTCAGCCATAAATCCCCTGTGGTATTGCAGGTGTAGCAATAACTTTTTTCAGACAAATACCCAGATTTTTTTTAAAAAAACCTTTAGATCACTTCAACCTTTTATCTCTTTGTACATCAGCCAGAGGAGGCTTATTTCTGCAGCTTTGAGTAAAAGAGGTCCTCTTTTGGCAAGAACTGCTGAGAATATGCCTCTGTCCACTGAACTTTAAGAAAAAAAAAGGATGCAGTGGAAGATCCCAGTGAGAGATCGATTATGCAGTCAGTATTCATTACTGTAGATGTATGCATAAACGTATTGTTTATTTTAACCTTTTGTTATACGAGCTATATTTGCTGAGCAGTAATGCTCTTTACCTGAAACTATGCAATATGCCAATAAAAATGAAAATTCTTGTCATGTAATTGGATAAAACTTTGCGTGTAACTTTCTCTGAGATTTTTGCTCGGCAGGGTTACACTGTGGGTAAAAATCAGCTCTAAAGCCACAAATTTACATCAAAATAGTTGCGCATATGTCATTTTTGGCTAAAATACTTGGTATCTGTGTACCATGAAGTCTTATTGAGAGAATGTTGCCGCTTTCATTAATGAAAATAAGAGTTCCTCAGAGAACGACGCCTCACAGCCACTTCATTTACATGATCGCCAGAGGGCTTATTACATTACCACATAACCAGCAATGATTTATTAACACCCATCATGGTGTTGTCATATTCCCTACCATACAATTACATAAATACACCCCCCCACCCCCACCCTCCACGGCACACTCCAGATATAGTGGAGCGTGTGTTTAACATGCGTCGTTACAAAAGCTGTGAGAAAACATGCGTTGTTTGTGTGACATTGCCCAGGTGTTTCAGAGGGCATGTGCTGGGATATCAGTCAACAAACCTTATTTTGCTAGTTCCAAGACGTAAAAATGGTAATTTATGTTGCAACCTTGGTAGACTTAGAAAATCTAACCAAACTACAAAATCCTCTGAGTGTGAAATATTGAGAGACCAGGCAATAAATCAAAAGGGATCCCCAAAGATGCACAAGACTCAGCGATAATTTGAAGCGAAAAATTCCTCAAATTGCTGCCAAGATTTCAATACAACTTCAATACAACACAGTGAAGGTCACACTTTAGCATCTGGGGCCAGAGGCCACAAGAGGATCTGCATCTCATTGGCTCCAAATTCCAAGTCATGGTTGTTGCCACATGTCCCCCCCAGTCTTTGCCATATTTAGCCTGCTCCTCAGTCAGCCTGAGTTAGTGTTACACCATTACAAAAGTGTTGAAAATTCATACACTGGTAGTCCAGATTAAAAGCCTGAGAAAGAGTGGGAGGAGGAAAGCAACAACTTAAGTTTCCAGTTCAAAAACATACAAAGAGAAGCACTTTGGATTATATTGACTCTCTGCAGTAATAAAATGGAGCTGAATGTGCACAGGACTCTCACAGGAAAGCATCAGGACATGAAGTTGACATCAGCTTTATAGTAATTACCTTCCAAAATTAGGAAGCTGAAAGTTGTTCAGTCTCTTACAGCTTGATTTCAGTGGAAACGGCTTCCTCCGAATGCAACACAGTCACCAGAGTCACCAGAGCTGATTGCAGCAATTGTAGGCAAAGCTAATGATTCCACCAGATGAGACAAAGACATTTTAGAAGAGTCCAAGAAGAGGCTGTGCTTAAAATACGCACCTCAACTTTTTTGACAGAGGCTACATCCAAACAAGTCAGCAAAACTGGACAGGCAAAATACTTTGTTTCTGAGATGCTTTGAGCTGGCTATGATGCTCTGAGGAAGACCGAACAAAAACACATTCCAGACGCAACATCACAGAGCTGTGCAAAAAATCAAGGTGTTAGCCTGAAAGAGGTCCAATGAAATGTCTCCTCTCTTTAAAAAAACACACAAAGACATTTGAACACTGTACTGTCGTGCTAAATGTCAAGAACATCGGTGGTAGAGTATGAAAAGGACTAAAAATATGTTTTATTCAGTCATATAAAGGCTCCGTTTGGCCTTCTCTGTGTAGATGCTGCAACTAAATGTGTCTTTTAAGATCCCACGGAGAGCAAAAGAGAAAAGACAAGTGAAACAGGGAGGACATAAGGGTGATTACATGGCAAATTTCCCACAAGGTTAGTGCACGTTGGGAGATAGATTGAGTCAAAACAAACCAAAAAAAAAGAAGAGGAAATGAATGAAACGAGGGGAGTGGTAAGCCAAAAGCAAAAAAGGAGAGATGAAAAGATAGAAATATGAAAGAAAACTGCTGCAAGAGCGATCAAAGAGATACCTCACAGGCCGCAACATAAAAGCCCAAATCATGAGATCCAACGGCAACTGAGAGGCAAATAATAAAAAGGACAACTTAATCTAATCCCCTGTCATTGATGTTTATATGTGTGAGTAACAAGGAAAGGAAGAAGTGTCATTTCTGGTTTAATCTCCAAGGGGGAGATTAGCCAGTCACACTGAGTTGATCTTATTGTCCAGGAAAAGAGGATGAGCACCACAGCCCTCTGGAGAATTTTACTTACACTCCTACAGCTCCCAGAAATCAATAAGGGGATAGAGGACGGTGTTTATACAATGAGAGATAATGTCGCATTGCATTTGCTGTCTTAAGCATGACTCAAAACAACCAGCTGGTCATTGAGAGCAGTTTAGTGGGCAATGATTAAAAAGGTGATAGCAGTAACTAGCTGTGAAGCAGAGGAGTTGTCTCTCAACGCCTTCTCTGTCAGGGAATTCACTCGTTAGAGAAATTATACATCCAGAGAGACTGGGGGAGACATGTTTTTTTTTTTTAAATCAAATTTTGCAGGGACTTCACTCACGCCCACCAATTCTTTAATCTAGTACTACAGTGTAGCTGACTCAGAGGTAAAAAGTAAATACTTATGTTCAAAGGGTTTTTCAGAAGATGCATATATTTCTGTTTTCAGAGGTTAGAAGCATTTTTCTCTGATTCAAACCAGCACAGTTTTCTCGGTGTGGAATAAATTGTGTTTTTTCAAATGTAAATGCACCTTAACAGCAGATCAGTGTGCCAAGACAGTATGTTCAATCCTTACATTTCAAGTGAATGTGAGAGGTTGCATTGTACAGAAGATCTGGATGAAATTTTGATGAGCCTGCCAAAGGGCGACTCTTTCAGTCCACAGAGTCTTCCCCTCGGTGAGACTAGAAGAACACACACAGAAAGGACTATGCATCAAAGAGGACAATCGATGGTGCAAGAAGTGTGTTTCTGTGATTTTTTTTGCTGATTGTAAACTCTGGTTCAGCATGGAAGGAAATCATGAGCAGCAGTGGCTGATGAGTCTGAAAAAAGTCAGGAAAAAGATCCTCTGAGCCTCAGTTCAAACTTCACATCACGAGAGATGTATTAACCACTCCAACTGAACATTTTGTGAACATATTCATATCATAGATCCAAAACCAAAGGAGCACAGATTAGATGGGTTAAGCAAAACAGAATTCTGTGTGTATTCAGTGTGTACGGTCTAGACTGCCGAAACACTTGCCTTAGGAAAATATTTTATTTTATTTTATTTTATTTTATTTTATTTTGCAAATACTGAAAAACTCAATGCATACTGTTTTCATGAAGACTTTTTCCCAATATATTGCCAAGACTACCATCTTGCCCTGATCTAGGCTCCCTGAGTTTTAGACACAGCTTTAAAGCTAAAAGTTACCACTCACGAGGACATCCCCTAATATGACCATGTCAAGCATGGGTAAAGTTTACAATGTTCACTAGCTTGGTGAACCCTTGAAAACTGTGGCAGCCGCCTGTGGCTAAAAATTTTCATAGGTTTTTAATGTTTCATAACTTTTAAATCCTTCATGCAATCAGTATGGTTCAAAAAGCATTATAAACCACAGTTCCTCTGCTACTTTGTGTTTACACAAAAGATTTTGAACATTTTGGAATATTTCACAAAATAAGCAAAAACTTTGACCTGCTGGTGGCGATTAGAAGAAAAAATAAGCAAACAACATCTTCACGTTAAGATTCATCCTCTGGGCACCGCAAATGTCTCCAAGAAACATCACAGCAATTCATCCATTATTTGTCAAAGTAATTCAGCCACAAAGAAAAATAAAAAATGTTCTTCATGCCTAAGTTTCAAGGAGCAGATATTAGAAGGAAAACAAATTAAATCTGTTGACAGTGAACATTTTGCAGATTCATTCAGTTATGTCGGCGGTGAACAGATCCATTCAAAGCCTTGATTGTGAACAAATATGTAGTGTGATGCATTCATGTGTTGTTGCATATAAAAAGAATGTTTACAAGATTGTTTGTGAAGGGCATCGGTGTTTGATGAGTGAGGTTTCTGCTGTTTCTGTTTGAGGTCCGCATTTTGACAAGACAGTTAAAACGTTCCTTTGATATGTGTCTTTTCTGTCTGAGATCAATTTACATGCATTTTCAACCTGTTGCCATGTGATAAGCAGGACATCTCAGAAAGAGTATTTTGAAGGAAAAAGCACTTTTTTTAATTCTTGTTGAGACTACATGAAGAATTTAAATACTACTGCTAATTTTAATGCCATTTTACATGTATTACATTAACATTTAACTGACAATGTTAGACTCTTGGTTAAATAGTCCTTTGGTTGAAAGAAAAACATCACTTTCTCAGCCTCTCTGGTTATGCTCTGACTGATATTCAGCCCTTAAAAGATGAGCTTGCTGCAGAGCTTCTGCACCATGTTAACATGTCCAATTTTCCGGGAGATGTTTGTGTTTTCTTGACAGTGTTTTAGGCTCCGACCGGCTTTTGCTGCAATATGGTGCAGATTGGTGACACCGCCTTTTGATTGGTTGATGCTCGGAGCCACATCTGTTTCATGCAGGAAGCCCGAATCCTCTCATTTCACACACCGTTTGAGAGGAATACAGGAAAAATGTGGCACAGAGAACGAAAGAAAATAGACCAGTAGGAAGCAAAGAGAAAACAGAGGGGGCTTATTCCAGAAAATGCTGAAGAAGAGACAGAGCAAAAGGCAATTTGAGAGAAGAAATGCAATGTTTTTCTATCAGTTTTTTCACCCTCTGTCCCCTCCCACTTGTGAACTCTGCAGGCCTACCGTTAACGCAAAGTAATCTGTACTGACAGGGACACGGCTGACGTTGCAGGTCTGATAGATCCTGGGGGAAATCTCCCGCATACATAAATTGGTTGTTTTATGTTTCATCTGCCTCTTGACATGGATTCATTTTATGATCTCTTTCATTATCTGTCTGTCATATGTCAATGTTTATCGCTTCATAAACATCCATTCCACACAGATGAAACAGGCAAGCCACCAGTTCCCCCCCCCAGACAGCACAAGGTTAGGATTAAAGTGCAAGTGTTTTGTAAGTGAGGTGCATTTATTACCAACATCTGTGACGGGCCTCACTGAGCTCTCTTAGGGGCAGATTTTTTTGTGTGTTTGACGATGAATTTATCACAATAACTCACCTGCAATTTCAAGCTTTTTTTTTTTTAACACTTTTTCTTTTTTTTCTGTGACCTTTGTTAATCGATGCCTTTCTCTCTGTCACCCTTTTCTTGCTCATCAACCCTCTCAATCTCTACAGGGCCTCCACATGACCCTTATGGCTGAAAAAAAAACTCCCCCATAACAGCCTTTTCCAAACTATCACGTTCAGTTGCGTCTCAGGTCTGCTGTTCACTGGTGCGGCAGAGAGGGAGCGTCCGGGGCAGCTCTGCTTGTTTCAATAGGATCTCATTAGCATCACTGAGGTGAAGAGACAGATATTAGACCTGAGATAGTGGAACTCATTAGAGAGGAGCCTGGACTCTCTTGGGATGCCAGCACACACACGCAAGCACACACACACACACACAAAATATGGTTTCTGCCTCACCAAAGACTAATTTATTAATCATAATATTCTAATGACCCCCAACTACACCAGGCTACATGACCTCATTACACACACTCGAGTTAGCTTTTGCTGAACCACAGCAGTCTGAGGTAGTTTCCTCTGTTAATGTGCAGTGACCTTTATAACTACACTGTAGTAAGCAGCAGATGGAGCTCCTGTTGACACCAGGTCTTATTGATTTGAGGTATTATCCGATCTCCCTCAAGGCCTTTGAATCACTTACAATCAAAACGTATTTCTGTTTGGAGAAACGTCGAGATTCCAAGTATAGAAAACACTCAGCAGCACAGCTGGAGAGGAAGTGAACTACAAATAATTCAAACAGCTGCAAAAGTAAATCATCCATGTCAACACATAAAGACGGCTGAATCTTTCTGACTCAAACGTTTTCCTTGCACAGCGAGAATTATGAAGGAGTAAATGAATTTCAGAAATGTGCGTAATGATTTTATAACAGTAACGTCACTCTTTTTTGTTTATTTCAAAATCAATAAACACCCAACATAAAGTGGTATTCATTTCTCTGAGTTTTGAATCTTCAGACACTGAGTTTAAATGACAGGCAGGAAAAACTTAACATTCCCTGAAATCTCACCAGATGAAGGTCCACCAACTGAAGCACTGTCACTTAGCAAAGTGAGTGCCTAACAGTGTGTAGGACTTCCAGCTCCTTATCCACATTTAGATCCTCGCATTATTGTTAATGAGGATATAACACTTTTTCAAATTTGGACGAGAAGATTTGGCCAACACAAGAGAGATCAAAAACAGTGGAAGGATCTTTATGTAAAGACAGATGGCCAGTAGGAGTCCCTCATCCCGCCCACTGTCACACCTATTTTGTTGAATAATTGCTTGTCTCACATGTCAGGATTCATTATGGCAAAGTCAACTGTGCATACTGTTGTCCATACAATATCTCCATCTGTTTATAATTTCCTGTTGCCAACAGATCAGCACCAAAAAGTCTACTTGCTTAAGGAAAAGAAAAAAAAAATTGTAGTGCTCACAGTTAATAAACAGAAACATAAGCAGCTCTCATTGTTAAAAATACTAAACATGTACAGAAACGGGCCTATTAAAAGTGGAGAATTTTTTTGCATTTGCAAATCATGATAAATTAATAATCTGTGTATTTTTTGTTGTTTTTTGACCAAAAAATGCCCCTTTGAGGACATCACCCTGGGTTCCAGGAAACTGTGAGCTGGTTTTCTTTTTTCGGTCACTTGTAAACAGCACAAATGATAAATTAAAAAAAAATCCAACTGGTTATGACAAAGTGTTATTTTAAGACATAATGTAGCTTAATGTACACTCACCTACTAAAACTCTGGTGACATGCATTAGATTAGAAACAAGCAAGTAAACAACGGTGCTACCACAAACACTGAGCAATGGCAACAACACAAGACACAGAACTTAGCGAGCCAGCTTGTGTAGCTTACAGCCTAACAGCAAAAAGTCCACCTGTGTGTCTGTCTTGCAGCCATTTATTATGCAAAACTCTCCCCAACAACCAAAAGCCAGTCTGACATTCACTCTTCTCACTCTTTCATTCCCTTTTTCTCTTCTCTGTCAGTGTCTTCTGTGTCTTCATCTCTGTTGTGCCAAAAACAAAAAGCCAATGAGACTCTGACGTGTCTCCTGTTCCAGCCTCTAACTCCGTCAGCCTCTCTTTTTCTTTTTCTTCCCCCTGTGAGTTCCCTCCTCTGTCTCTTTACCAACAGCCAACAGTCAGTCTGACATTACCCCTTCTCTTGCTTGGTCACTCTCTTTTTCTCTTTGTCTTCGGTGTCCTCTTCTGTTTTTTCCTGTGCCAAAGTGAGGCTGCTAAGCCTGTGTGTGTGTGTGTGTGTGTGTTGCCAGCCTCACTTTTTCAGTTCTGTTGTCCATTCCACCCAACGTCCCAGCAACATTTTCCACTAGGTCCTCCTGCGCCACATTACTATCCAAAGCTCCTATGATACAGTGCAAAAGCGGTCACGTCCCTGTGCTCCATGCAGTCACCCACCTGCACAGATAACAGCTAACTACCAGTTACAGTATAACAATGACATTTTACTTTGGAAAACTCCATAAATCACAGAGCAGCCAGAGAGCATCATAAAATATGACTGACTTTAAGTTTCAGCTTGTGAGACTCTATTTTTTACCACGATAAATAGTGTAGTTACTGGCCATTTAGTTTCAGAGTGACTGACACAGAGACAATACTAAGAATTACAAGTCCATACACCATCATAATGATTATTAATTAATTAATTAATTAATTTTGAGCCAAAATAATTGTGGAATGGGCCAAAAACAATCACAACAAAAACATCTAAAACAAGCAAACAAAACTATCTGAAATTCAAACAGTCGACCGAAGGCTAAAGCAAAGAAAACAGATTAACAAAGAGTGAATTCCATATAACATTTTTTCAGTCTTATCGCTGTGTAATATTGGCCAAAAAATATCGATATGCATCATAAAATATCTTTTTTTTTGGAATTCTGACCTACAGTGAATACACATAAAAAAGTGAGTGTTCAGCAGGGTCGCAGACATCCTTCTCAAAGCGCATCAAACAAACTAATTCTCGTTGGCAGGAAAATCCACCACAGAAATCTGATCACACAAAAAGTGCAGTCACGGCCAATCTCTCTCAGCCAGCGAGTTTATTTACAGCATGCCCTGACGCTGGCTGAGAAAACGAGTTGGACATGTCGGCCATGAAGTAAATCCCATGGTCTACTGGCTCACGTAACGACAAAAAAAAAAATAAAGCAAAAAAAAAAAAGCTACTTTTACCTGAATGTAGCTGTTTGAGGTATTAATCTTAGAGCATATGAACACATACTGTACAGACACATACAAACTGTCCTGCCCCCTTCTCCTTCTATTGTTGGACTGGCTGTCGAGTCACTGTGTTGAAATAGATTCAGGCCTTTGATGTATCATTGTTGTCAGTGCTAACCAAATCACTGCTGTGCATGAAAGGAACCCCCTCGGGTCTCAGAGAGAGACAGCATAGTTTTCTTTCACTACCTTTCTCAGAGCCAGATATCCACAGAAATGTTAAGAGTGAAAAGAGGAAAACATGGCTGCATGTTTAACAAGGCTTTTTGTGTTCCTTAGCTCCACTTTTATTTTCCTGTTTCTGAACAAAAGAAATTCTTTTCTTGTCTTTTTTTTTCTTTTTTTTCCTTTTTTTTTTTGCTGTGATGCTTGCTTCTTTTTCCGCTCAGAGCCCTTTTGTTATTACAAGGGTGTGTTTGAAATGTATCTCACAGGGTTGAAAGAGTGCGAGTATTTTCCTCAGAGTGAATTCTTTTTACCTTGTTCTGTTTGTGCCTTCACATCCAACAAGAGGACTGACAAATGGAGATCCCTCAAAAGTCCCTCAAAAAAAAAGACATGACCGATTTTCCACCTCATTTCGCCACAACAAACCGAACTGCCCGGCCATTGTCACTGTTTGCTTTCTGAGTGGCAGTTGGTTCCGTGATACCAGAAGACATTTTGCTTTTATTGCAGACCTTTTAACCCCTGTTTCCGCTCTGTGTTTTGTCTCTGTCTCGGCGAAAAACCTCCTACTCTCATCACCCGTCTACAAGTCAGGGCAGGAGAAGTGATAGTTGCCGGTGAGTTTATTGAATTGTATGGTGATGGCGCTGAGGAAAGGGCACGCGGTGCAGTTATGATTCTAATGAGACACGGAGGAAGCAGGTTGACCTCTCCAACCGGTTTGCTGCAGACATTCATCATCTCAAGTATACAGCAGAAAGGGTGAGGGTGAGAGAGAGCAAACTGCCCTCTACTGAGAGCAGCGTAACACTGCAAGTATGCCGGGGGATTAAGTACGAGAGGGGGAGGAGAGGAGATAAAAAAAAAGAACAAAGACAAGAAAAAGAGAAAAATATTAAAGCCAACACAATAAAAGACAGATTGAACAGGGAGTGCAGGGGAGGTGTGGTGTTCAGTATTTAAGCCCTGATTGTTTGCAGTGTCTTTGTGAAGCAAAATAAGTCATTTGGCTGTAAGTGTACACGGTACGTGTGAACCACATAAGAGAGAGCTGGATGCTCCAGAATGGGGATTTCTGTTATGTTGGTTAATATGGATAAACATCTGGAACTACAATCTCCAGTCTTGGTTGTGAGAGATCTTTGCTCCCAGCAGTTCCTCCATTTTGCCTCTGATGCTTAACTTTGATGAGAAGGAAAAGGGTTTCAAAGAGGCAAAAGAGCAGAGAAAGTTCTTAACAGCGCTCCATTACAGATATGCATCTTTTCTCTTGGTTGTGTCATTACGACTCATTTTGCAGGAAAACTTGAGAATCCTTTTGATTTTGAATATTCTTTTAGAAATCCCTCTGTAGTTTTTGGTCTCCCATATATGTACAGTACAAAAGGTTTTTTCCCAAAAATGTAAATATAGAACTGTTTATAATTTTAGTCTTATTTACACATGAATGTGAGGTTGCAACATGCTTTTGGTGTTCAGCCACACACCCATTTCTTTCTACTGACTATGTAAACCAGGTCACAAGTATGTAATTTCATTTTCACAAATAGCCTAGTTTCTTTAAACAGACACTGAATATTTAGCAAATGTTGTTCATACAGGAGTAAAAACTGCATTTGTTTGGGGCTATTTTCATTTGTTTTGGGACCAACGGATTACTACACATTCGGGAAAAAGCTGTGATAGATTTATGCATGTTCTTTACTGTTTGTTGACAACTGTAGAGCTGTATAAAACAGATGACTGTGTGCATGTTGAATTAATTCTTGATAAATTCATTGTTAAATTTATTCATTAGTTTATGTACGGGATAATACATTTTCATTACCATTATCCTTGAGTATAACTTGAAATACAAAAAAAACCCATGGTTTTCTTGTGGAAATCTGGTGGGAATGAAGTGTTTTGCACGTGTCACAGTGGGATTTTCCACAGTGTGAACACTATCACAAAGAACCGCCACCAACTGTGCTGCGGGACACCTCAGTATAGCTGTACAATTCCTCTGTGTTCAAACAGAACGGTCTCAACACTGCTCGCTGTGTGGCCGGATTCACACCGATTTTCACCTGTGATCGCCCCGAGCCAAAGCTTCTCGCTGGTATTTGGAAACACATTAACTGTAATTCAAAACATCACCACCATCTTTTTAGCCTGGACCAAAATTACTCTTCAAGCTGTTTTCACCCACACTGATCTTCAGCTTCCAAAAACTGCTTTCCCTTTTACTTTTCTACCAGAGTGGATCCTTAAAATCGGGCTTTGAAGTGAGGCTCGTGTCTGAAGTGCAAACACATAAGAGGAAGTTGGTGGAGTTCTAAATAAAGGCTTGGCCAAAATATGTTCAAGGAAAACCTTGGATCTTACCCCCATCGCCCCCCTTCCTCATGCTCATTTTGGGCTCTCTCCAGCCTTTTTTTGGTTGTGTGACAAAAACAAACATACTGCTAAGGACGGACATTAAAAGAGTGGTGTTTACATTAAAAACGAACTTTCTTCTTAAGCCTAAGATACCAACATCTATTCTCTATTGATTTGACTTTAATTCTTTTTTATCTCTTCCTGGGCCCATTCCAGATCCCCGAGTGCAAATTGTATTTTTCAAGACGGCATGTGCATCTGCGTGTGCTTGTTGGAAAAGGTGTTGCGTTGAATTTTGACTGTGGCAAAGAACACCTGAGGGAGAGGCAGCAGCTTGATCAAACCTAGCACTCAGCAAATCAAATAAGTATGGAGGATTTTATTTTGCATTCATTGTTTTTTTCTGCTTTGTTTGCATCTCCATCAGCTGAGAGAAAATTATTTGCTCGGCACCGGCAATCTCTGCAAGAGAAGCTCCGTGCACAGAGGAAAGAAATAAATTGCTTTTTTTTTTTTTTTTTGCTAACATCATAGTTTTGCGGATGTGAGAATGAATTTCAATAGTGCTGCGATTAGTTTCATATTAGATTGTGAGATGAGGGGGAGCGACGTTTTAAGGAAAAGTAGCATATCCTACAACAACATCTGCATGTAATATAGCTGAGCCGTCCTCTGCTTCTAATATATTTGTGGTGTATGATGTCTTTTTAAAAAATGTGCAATTAGTTCTCAGCTGCTGTTTATCAGTCCTTTCCCGAACCAACACCCAACACTCCTGGTAATGGATGATAAAGACCAATTTCCCTTCTATTTTCTCCGTTTCTGTCTCTCCACCTTCTCTAGCCTGATGTTTCTTTCCAGTTTCTGCTCTATTTTTCCCTCATACACTTTCCACCTTCTCTTTCCACTAACTTTCTCGCATTCATAGCCTCACTGTCGTGTTCACATCTTTCCCTCGTCGTGTTATTGCTTTTTCCTTCCTTTACCTAATTTATTTTCCTGCTCCTTGCTCATCCCTTTTGACTCCCACCTTATTTCTTTCTTACTTGTTATACTCTCCGATTGCCACCTATCTTACTTTGCTTCGCCCCCGCCTCGGCTCCCTGCACTCCTCTTTTATCTAAATCCACTCCTGACACACATCTTCTCCCTCTCTCTCTCTCTTCTTGCAGAGTGGAGGCAGCAGGTTACCAGCGAGTGCTGCAGGTGGACCTTGAGGTTAACGGGCTGATGGTGATTCAAGGGGGAAGGGAGGTGACATGGCAGGTGGAGTATCCGCTCACCCGCACCCTGACCAGTGAGGTGCCGACCCTTATCCGCCTGGCACCGCAGGATCTGGGTGGCATCGTGCCATTAGCCATGGTGAGGAGCGTGGGGTTACGCTGTGGGAGTTAGATAGCCTTAATGTATGCAGGTATTTAAATGCAATATAAGTTTTTAAATGACACATTTTCATAATGTCTGATTGAATTAATTTTAAGGTGGAATTACAGTATGAACAGGGACAATACTTAATTCTGACTGGCTGGGTGACATGTGTCTTTTCCTTTTAACATACTGGGAAGATCTGACAACATCCATCATCCTTCTAAATTAAACATGCAAAAGCAGTGTTGCATGAGTGGTCCATCTGCTCATATTCCAACTCAACAACACACATTCGAACAAAAGTGGACCTTTTCAAGTGCACCACTCACCAATTAGAAATGGACTAATGGAAAACCTACTTGAACCATACGAGCATAAATTCTTTTTGTTAAAAAAAAAAAAAGACCCGATCCGATGAGAACATGTGGACTCAGACACAGAGAGAACTGCTGATAATTAGACCCAACGTGAAAAAGAGAGCAACAACACTGTGTTAAAGTGTTTCACCTGTTAGCCTTTATAAAATCTGGGTTGGGTCTTGGTTGTTAGGAACAGGTTGGACCTGTTTACAGTGCAGCCAGAAAGTGATGGTCTTCTTTTCTCTGGCTACATGCAAGCACACTGTTTTGGAAATTTAACAATAATGCAGAGTTTTAGCTAACACAGTGTTTGGACGTCCTTACTGGGGGAAACTATGTAGTAGCCCCTCTATCCAAACTGCACCAGGAGGATTTTCCCCTTGAATGGCTGGGTTAGTCAGTTGTCCTAAATCTAAGTGAGCACATTTTTCATTTGCTGAAGACATGACAGAGGGTGAAAAGCAAAAAAGTAGAGTATCACCAGAAGAGACACCAATGTCTACTGATGTCTAAAACTCACAGACTTCAGAACTCATTGATGTGAATATAAACACACTGGAACTGAAGCTAAGAATCCACATCATAGTCATTGTTTCTGCAAATTTTGTGTGCTGGATTACACACCCAACACAATAAAAAGGTGTCCTAGTACTAACTTCTTTAATGTAGAAGTGTTAGGAAGCAGGTGAAAAATAGAGCAGGGAAATGCAATAAACCTCAGATTTTGATAGAATGAACTAAACAGCTACACAAAGTAAAAGTTATTTATGAGGAATATGGTGATCAAACAAAAGGTTGCTATTTGGAGACAGCATTTTCACACAATATTACAAGCCACTTAGTAACTTCAATCAGAATAACTTTTTCAGTGACCAACAGCAGATATCATTTGACTGAAACCGTTCTCTGCTCTTTACAAAGGGCGACATTATTTTCCCAACAACATGGCTGCTTGTGGATTGTCCCGTGTTGTGAAACTATGTGATACATCATTAGCCTATTATCCACTGATCCTTTAATAAAACCCCCAGCCGAATATTTTTACCACAAAGATTGCCCTTTTTCACCTGTCAGTAATCTGGTGAACGCCGCTCTCAGAGTTTGCGGACTGAGAAGTTAATTGAATTTGGATTTAGACAGTCCAAACATGGATGGATTGGCATGTGGCTTCAGATTGCTAATTGTATTATGATAATGACTATGTAAATTGTTTTTTTGTTTTTTTTTCCAAAATAAAAGGAAACCCATTCAGTGTGCTGCAAAGAGATTAGGGACGTTTTAATTTTCCTTTTGTGATAATGGCCACGTAAAAATCAAATGCCTTGCAGCAGCTCTCCGTAGACTTCATCAAGGAAATTTGGTGAGACATCATTTCACCACTGATTTACCGTTTCTCTTCAGAAGTTAGCTTTAACACTTTCACTGCATTTCCTAACTTTTAATTTCTTTTTTTTTCTAAGTTAACAACTTTCTTTGTCAGTGTTGGAATGATTGAATATAAAGAGAAACTGTGGTAGAAAGGTCAAATTAGGAATAAAAGAGGGACAAAATATCAATATTTGTCCTCCTCTTGCAACACTTTATTTATACTTCAGTGCAAATATTAATATTTTTATCCAAACATGCAGGTACTCTAAACTAATTCCTCTCTAGTTTGACTTACGAGAGTACATTTTTCAAGACACTCATCCTCATTTTTCTGCTTCTGGTATTTCGGCTTTTTGCCAGTTTGTTTTTCGATTGAATGATGGCACACATGGACATGGACAGCTTGCAGTGTGTGTTAAAGAGGCACTAAGCTAAGACTCATTGCACTTTTTTGGCATTCTTTCATCTTTGTTTTTAAATCCTGTGAATCTGAAACTGTAACGCAGCAAGTAAATAATTTTTTTTCTTTGGCTGTATTTCATTCTCCTTCACTTACAAGGACGTTGTGATGTATCAGTTCAGTGTCTTGCTAACCATCAAGTATTGCAGAATCGCTGAATTGTGATACTTTTACAACCGTGAGTGAAGAATTTGCGAATTTTTTCTGTAATGAGTTACTCAGTGATTCCAATCTCTAATTAAGAAGATATGAAGTTGGGAAAGTAACATTGCAGACATTGCATTTTCAGTTAACTTCCACAAGGTCATTTGAATATTATAGTGAAGGAAAAAAAAAAAGGTCAAAACCAAAATTTAGTGATGACAATGATAACCACCTGCATGCATTATTTAAACGGTGCTGAGGAAAAACTAAATCTAAAAACCCAGGCAGCAAAAAATATGAATAAAAATAAGAAAATTTACTGTGCAATAACAATTTTCAGTCCAAACTAAGATAGATAAAACTATCTCCATTAAGTCTACAAAATGTGTCTGGAGACCAGATTAGATTCCCGTACAGTAAAGGCCTAATTAACTTTTAATGATTTGAGCATTGATTTGAACATTTATCACCAACTTTACTGCTGATATCAGGGGCCTTTTTTAAGGTAAGTGGCTCAGAAAATTTAAAGGCTTACTCAGAGAATGCAAAGTAGACTAAAATTGGTCATTAGGACATACAGTATATTGATAACTAAACGGAACATAAAGCAGCAATATTTTTATTTGCTGCCTCAGCAGCAGGAACAAGAAACAGCAACAAGGCTCAGCAGCAAACAGAGCGTCAGTAAACATGATGGACCATTGTGTTTGTCCACGATCACTCAGACGAACAGCTGTGAACTTGAGCTGATGATTATTGACCAAGTCATAATCACCAAAGAGGAGAGGAGAATGGGTCAATTTCCTAATGGTTTTAGTAATGATAGTGGAGATAAATACGTTTTTCTTTGGCTGAACATCATATCAGTCGAGAGTGTTCCTTTAATCTCAAGAGAGTGATTGTTCAAAGGAAAGAAACTTCTCCAACTGCTGACATTCATGAAGACCCGTCATCTGTGGATTTGTGGAGGTTTGCGGTGCGAGCTGAAACACACTGAAGTTTTATCTGAAATGAACTGAGAGCCCACAGAGGGGGAGCAGGATAAGAGTCTTTGGTTGAATTTTCTTGATTTGGGAATAGTTGCTATTGTAAAAAAAAAGAAAAATAAAATGTAACAATTGGGTTTCATAAGACTTGGACAAATTAAATTTAAGTTTTACCTCAAAGTTTATCCAAAATCTCTTTTACCTGTAAATATAAAAAAACTCTAAATTTTGAAAAAATACTTTCTCACTTAATTAATGTTAACCTTAAGACATCTTTTTTGTACAAGCCAACACTTACACTGTGTTATAAAGTTTAAAAAAAACTATTCTAGTTGCATTTATCTCTCTGTTCCAATAGAATCAAATACCGATCACAGCTTTTGCCGTAGGTGAAGATTTTCTCCGTATTTTGCTAGGGTTTCTGTACTGTTGGTCATTCATGGCTGATTAATAAGACAATCTGTCCCTGACCTTATCACTGCAGCACATGAATAAAGAGATAAAAATACCCTAAAACATCCTCTAAAAACACCTTTCTACAAACTATTTGATATATGATACGATTTTTTGTTGGTATTTCATCTAATTATGTTAACAGAGCCACATAACTGTGCACACTGCATTGATACAATATTGTATTTCCATTCGTCAGCTACAATGCTCCTTTTAAACAGAATATTTTAAAGGCAAGACAAGTTGACAAATAGCTTGATTAAACTGGGTGCTGGTAGTTGACACCGAGCTCCATCTTAGCGGCAGAACTTGTCAGTAGACACCGATCACTGCTGGCACTCAGCAGTGCTCGTCTGTGTACAGACCGCCACACACCTCTGTGTCATAACACTCTCATCTCGCTCTGATGGCTCCTGGCCTACACTCCTACAGAGAGGCACACGCATGCACACACTCATACAAGTCTGCCAAACATGAAACCCAGGACTCAGCGCAGTCTTAATGTGACAGCTGCTGCAAACAGTCTTTAAACTTTAGGATGACTGACTTACATCAACTATTCAGAAGCACAGCGCCTCTTCTTCAGCAGTCACATTAATATTATAGTTAGGGGTTGCTTTTGCCCATTTTTCTGTATGTGTTACAAGCGTAAATATGCATTTGCAGCTTATTTAGATCAAAAAAACAGATGCTTTGTGGCTGTACTTGAATATGACAACCTTTTGTTTGTTTGTTTGTTTGTTTGTTTGTTGGCATAGCTGCTTCAAAGCACAGCTAGTGACTGCTGAACAACCATAACGCGGAAGCATATGTGTTTATTATGAGCTGCGATCCAATGTATTTTATGTTCAGCTCTTTGACAACAAAAAAACAGATGTTAAAAAGGAATATGCACCCAAATTATCACACTTAGAAATCAAATATTGTCACATGACCTTTGTGATTGGCTAAATATGTGATGATTTTGCCATTTAAATTACAAACAAGGCAGATTCAGATGGGATAAAGACTACATAAGTCCTCTGCAATTATTAAAAGTACTAGCTGTCCCCCATGTAATATTAGTGTGAGCAGGGCTTTAGAGAAATCAATATGGTATATAAGATTTGGCCTATTTAGAAAAAAAACCTTTCAAATAACTTACCAGAAGTTTATTTAAACTCAGAGATTCAGCCTCCCGGTGGCTGCAATCACTGCATAAAAGCAGGAGAGATCAGCACTCAATATTCATCCTGCAGCAATGCCCATCATTTCAGAACAGGTACTTTTCCTGGATAATAAAACTGAGCAATTTGTATTGTCCAATTGATGACTCACGATATTCTGTCTTTTGTGGCTAGACTGGATATTTTAGAATGCCAGATCAATGCAAAATATGCTGCAGGAAGATCTATCTTAACAAGTAATTTAACATTGGATTTAAACTTAAGTTTTTTTTTTCTGAATATAAAAGAAGAAGTATGACAATAAGATGAGATAATTAGACTTGTTCTCAAAGCACTTTCCTTGTCTGAGGATTATTTAATGCATTTTTATCCTCAAAACGAAACAGAATAAGAGAGTTTGCTTGGTTAATATCAGAAAATGATTTTACACCGGAGAATTCTTGCAACAATTTGATTTGTAACAGGCTTAAAAGTAAGTTTTCTAAAGAAGTGTGCATTTCAAGGACTTAGTATTCAGTATTTTTGTACTGTAGTGCATCATTTAGAGACTCTGTTACCCCTTGTGGTTCTCTGGTGCAGTTTAAAACATGCTCTTTAATAACCAAAAGGCTCTAAAAAGTGTAAACGAAAAGCAAAGAGAAAGTTGTCTGTACTTAGAGGAAACGGTGCCCCACTGCTGTGCCTTTCCCCCCCTCTCTGTCCTGCATTACTGTGATATAACGAACCCACCGAACACAAGTTGGCTCATTGTCACAAAGATAAATGTACATTGTTTGCACTTGCCCAGTATGATATTGCTTATTCCGATTTTTAAAGGGAGGATCACAAAAAAGAAAACTATGCAACCCAGAACTGACAATGTAGACTGAAAGCGTTTCATTAAGGAGCTTGAAAGGCAGAACACGCAGAGAACATGCCAACTGAGAGTGCGCTACTTTTACTGCATCCTCCGATGAATTTTTGATCTTTCTCTGTGCCGCGCTGTGCCTCTCTGTTCGCTCATTAGAACAGACAGCCAGTGTGGCCCTCATAGCTCTTTACTGTACATCCCAAATGCTATCATTAGCATTTTATTCATAGCCTCTGAAACTCACTCCATTTCAAACTCAATGACATTAGCTTTGTTCTCACAGTCCCATAGCATTATAATCAGGGCCATTAGCGGGGAGCCCAACATTAGCTTGTTCTTTGGTCATGGCTGAGTGCCTTTGTCTAGAATAATTAGAGTTTGGCCAAATGCAACTTTCTCCATTTTTTTGACTCCATACCAGCGCTTCACAGATAGTGACAGACTGATGCAACGAGACAGAATTAGAATTAAAGGCATCATGTCCTCTGCGGGGAAGGAAAGGCAGCACTCATATCTGTAATTTCCACAGGGCTATCCCAGCATCAGGAAGAGCTAACAGTATTCAAGCAAAGCAGGCTGCCATCAGTCACACTGTCACACTGTCAGGAACTGTATTTGGATATGGCCTGGCAGATCACTAATAGGCTGTGGAGTGAGGCTATCCACCGGCATGCTAAGTGTCCTCAAGGCAGCATTAGCCATCTGCATGCAGCCATAATGTCTCTCATTGCTTAATTAAGTCCTCTTGTGTATATAGGAGCCTCTAATTTATTGCACTATCTTTCTCCTGGGCATTTTGATATCATTAATTCTTCCTTTCGCTTATAACCCCTGTGGATTCAACCTTACACACCAGGCATGTTTCTTAACCTTATTGTTGAATTTGTAACTAGTAACATGTAACAGAGTTTTTTAATTACGTTACAAAACAGCTGAATCAGGATATGTTCTTTATGCTTAAATGTAACATCCATTTTGTTGCTCTGCATCGTTTCACCCTGCAGGAATGTCTTCTTTTAGCATATTTCTAGCTGATGCTTGTCGTCAAAGCTGTAGTGACAAGTTTAAGTGCAACACCATCAAGCATCAGATGGCTCTACATCTGGACAGGCTCCATTCATTGGGCAGTATCTCTCTTTTTTTATTTCCAATTGGTTCTTTTGGTTGAATTTACACCACCTCTTACCTGCCAATCAAACCAGTGTCCATCGCTGTAGGCAGCCTGAGTCTGCCATGCCTGCCAACAGTTGATCATGTCAAGGCAGGTGACCATGTACACAGACAGGAAGGCCTTCCAGGGCTGGAGAGGGAAAAAAAATCCCTGTGAAAGCAGGAAAGGGTTCTGACATGAATGTACATTGTACGGCTTGTTTACCAGCTTTGTAAATATTGTCAACATCAAGATGCTTGATAACTACAAAGAAAACATTACAGGAGTTAATGTTACAGCAGTCAGTCACATAAAATAAAATGAAGTTTTTTTGAAGAGTCATCAAAAAGTGATCTGATTTTTAAAAAAATACATTTCTTTGATAATTTGATTAAACAACTTCCACTAATCATTACATTTCAAACGTAACCCCTTTAACCCCTTCCAACCCTTTTCACTGCTCCTCATGGTCTTGGTTACATTACACTGCAAGTCTGAGAGAAGAACAAAAAGACAAATCAGAAGATAGTGAGAGAGAGAGAGAGAGAGAGAGAGAGAGAGAGCTCAAATCAAGGAAAACTGTTTCAAAAACACTTGTAGAGTAAATTACAAGTCTAGAGACTGTGTTTAACTTTTTCCTGTCTTTCTCAGTTATACACATTCCTGCATTAGAGCCAGAATGAGTGATAGAATTGATATTTATCTGACATTAACAAATAAAGGAGGATCCCTTGAACATATTATGTAATGATTACACTATTTCTTCCTTGAGTATATCTTTGGCAGGTTTATACTGCCTTTTTTTAGACATATCTGTCTATAATGATATTAAGGTACTAACTCGAGATCAGTTTTTCTCACAGATACTTCAACTGATTATATTCTTGGCTAAGATATTTAATTGCTTGGTCTAATAAGTGTGAATGATCCAATATTCCAGAGCCCAAGGTGACACATTCAACAAAGCAACAAAACCTAGACACATCAAATAAGAAATTACTCAACCAATTAATGAATTATCAAAATAGTTTCCCTATTAATTTTCTGTTGATTCACCAATTAATGACTGTGCTACATGGTTTCAGTTCAAATCAATGTGCCTGTAACAAGCTAAAATCCTACTAAAGATCCTCTGAGGTAGCAACTGTGATAAAATGGAGATATTTAATTCTGCTTTCACTGATGTTTCTGCCACTGTGGGGCAAAGGGAAACAAGCTGTGAACACAACACTGACAAATTATTCACACTTTAAGTCGATATGGCAAACTTTTAAGCAAACTGTGTCTTATTTGCATCAAGCAAAAAGGGAAGGACATTGTGATTAATTTTGAGCCACATTTCTGTCCTCTTAAAGAATCGAAGTGCATTATTCACCCTCTCAGCTATATTTTGGCTCCTGAGGGAAAAGTCTGACCTTTCAGCTGCTAAATGCTCCACCACTATGTTCACCAGCAGGTTGCTAACTTTGTGAACCAAAACTCACTTGAGAGAAGCTCTAAATTGCTGATGTTAACTTGAAAGTTAGGTGAAAATGAACAAAAAGCTACTTTTTAAATATTAAACAGTCATTTGATCCATTGTTATTGTATATATATAAAAGGTTAGGTTAGGGTTTTATTTAATCTAAAAGAACAAGATGTATAGATAATAAAGTAAGAGACGTGTCAGCATGCAACACCTGTGACTCCAGGGTGGATTTATTGTATATTATATATTTAATATATTACAATTGTGAAAAACTACAATCTGATGCATTGGTTGGACTCTAGCCTGCACGCATTAGAAACAAGAAGCTTGCTCCGAAAACCCTGGCCAAGTTTTCTTCAATCTATTTCGATATTCTCCATTTGCCTCACTGCAGCTGTTCAGTGGCCTGACTTGGAGCCATGGCATCAACTAATTGTAAATGTTTATATCTTTGAGCATGAGGCAGCGTTGCAGAGAAAGAGCCAACACACCCTGGATGAGTAACATACACACTGTAGGCATGTCCTTTGTACTGTAGTCACATGCAAGCAAACTTTGTCTCCCTCCTGCCACCCAGCATCTCTCTCGTTCCTCTCTCTTGGCCCAGGATGCAGCTTCTATAAATGTCAGTCAGGCTTTACTTTGAAGCTAAGCCTCTCCATTCTGTAATTTGTTGTTGTTGTTCGTTTCTTTATTTTTATATTTTTTTTCTTGTCTTCTCTCACTCTCTCAACATTCTGTCAGCCTGGCTTGAGTCTTTCATTCTGCCAGCCGGGGCCAAGGTTCAGCACAGTGCAGCTCCACTGGCTTTTTCTAATCAAATAACCTCCAGGAACAGGAGTGGGGTCCCCCAGAATATGGACAGGCTTTATCAGGGGGCAGCCACTGCTGACTTTGGCATTTCTTTGCTTAATGCTAAAGAGTGAGAAAGTATGAGGAGGGGAAAAAACAACTGAGGCTTAATATTCAGTCCCCCTTAAAGTATCCAGTGCCCACACTTGACAATAACAAAATCCAACAGATTGTTAGGCCAAAAGGTTATGTAATAAATCAATATCTAATTAATGAAGAGAATATAAATCACTGCGGTTCCTGCCTAATAATCAATGACTGTATTTCTTACTCCTGGTCATGGCAGAATGCCCCCTAACTGCCCCCCAACTCTTTATTTGCTAATTCTGCAATTATAGCTGCTTTGACAATTGTGTTAAATCAGTGGCGGCACAGGAGTTGATTATTCAGCTTATTCAAGCCTTAGTGAAAAAAAAAAAAATTAAGATCGAACCAACATGCTCCTTTTGTCTGAGCGTAGGTGCAAAGAAGACAACATGACCCAAGTCAATGATTCTGTAAAAAAAAAAAAAAAAAAAGGTTTGGTTCCTCTGCGCTCACCTCTCTGATTTATATTCTTCCCAAACTTGGTGTGACTAATTTAAACAGTTTCAGGAGCAGAACCTCCAAAGACCGACATCAACTTCATTCAAAAGACAAAAAAAAAGTAATTTTCCTTCTTTTTTTTTCACCCGTTCTATCACGTCCCTTGTCATTTTGTTATCAGCACCTCTCTCCGGCCTCTCTCTCTCTCTCTCTCCGACTTCAACATCGCAGTGCAGAATAACTTGGCTCCTTCGCCTCTTTCTCAAGCTATAACCATAAAAAGATTACATTCTTTGAACACCGCTCTCCCCTGCTGTTGTATTACCACTGTTAAAAAAAAAAGTGAAAAAAAAACTGTGTTGATTCCTCCTGCCCTTGCTTTCATTTAATCTCCTGCTATGGGCTGTGAGATGTTCGGATGTTTGTGAGTGGCAGGGCGAGACTCTGGAGGTGCTGGAGGGAATAGACTTTTTATTGATAATTGATATGAACTGAATAGCCGAGAGTGCTGCAGTGGCAATATAAATCCTACTCTGAGAGCTATAGGGCAACACAGCACAGGACCTGTGAGCTTGCAGTCAATCTCAGCCGGTTAGTGAATAGTTGAGCTGTACTCCTGTACAAGTCAGGGACATCTGTTCAGTCAATGAATAATAAATTGCTGTCCAATGTGAAGCAGTGTTTAGAGCCCTGATCTAAGCTAAACATATCTCAGACATGTCCTCCCCCACCTCCTCTTGTCTCTTTATATTATTAGTCATTAGCCCTCTCTCAGCCCATGGTACACCTCCGCTATTATAGGCTGCAGCATTACAACAGCAATGCAGAGAATTTCACACATGTAAACACATGTAAACATGTCACGCTATTGTCAATTACCATATACACACAATGATATCATTTTGAAGGTGTTGTAGGTCTATTTGTTTATTTGGCAAAAGCTACCATTTCTTTTTTATCATAAAGATGATTTTTGTATGCAATTGGAGCAAATTTCAAGACCCTTGAATAGTAAAAGGTGGTGCAGTGGCTGACCCGGGCCAATTTTACGCTGCCTGTTCAATGCTGGAATATTGTTCTGTTATTGCACCTCAGTTCACAGCTGACAATTAACTCATTGATGGGACACTTTTGGCCACTGTCAACAGCATCAGTGTTGCTAATATTGACTGAGAAAAACATCAGAAGCCAGTGAATATATGAGTTATTTTGTATCTTTATACATATGAGGCCAGTTACTGAGGTTAACTCGCTTACTGTTATAAGACAAAAGCTCAATACATTTTGTATTTAATTACTTATTTGTAAGGAAATCCCCATAATTTACATAGTAACATGCATCCATCTTATTATGATCGGGAGATTGCTTATCTCTTTGTGTTAAAATCAGACCCCAAACCACAGGGATCAGACCCCAATTCACACACCACAAGCAGAGCACCGTCTTCTTCTCCGGCTGTCTCATTCCAGTTGTTCAGCCTGCTCCGAAGTGTGATTGCCCGCTTCTCACACACACACACACACACACACACACACAAATGAACTGCTCTAAATAAGCCCAAAAAACACACCAGAGTTTATCTGGACCAAGACAAAGAGATTAGGTGTGAAAACACTCTCAGCTTCCTCCTGCAGTTCAAAGTAAAACAGGTCAGATCCATTTGTGTCGAAACTGCCTCTAGGTGCAAATTGGAGTGTGAATTGTTGTCTGTTAATATGTGTTAACTATGTAAATGACTGATCAAAGATTCAACAAATTGACTGTCATATGCATTAAAAAAGGGCACTGACGAACGGATGTTGACAAAAATTACAATTATTTCACCTGTGAAACGAAGTATCAAAAAAGGCGCCGTACTGTGTTATTAATGAGAAAACATAATTAACTGCAGATCAAAGCTGACTTACAGGGATATATGGGCACCGAATCTGTAGCAGCCTCGTGCTAAAAGCTGCACTTGTAAACTGCTTGTTGGCCATAATGATTTTTCCCTCAATGTGTTTGTTGTTTTACGCTCGTAAAATGAATGAATCCAGGCCAAGGATGCCTTCAGCCCACTGTGCTCCATCCCTATAGATTAAATAAATGGATGTGTAATGGTACATGGTGTCCACCCAATTGCAGGGTTTTAGGATAAAGCCTAGGGAACAAATCAAAAAGTGATTTCAAAAGTTTTCCATGGCAGCCCACTCATCAGATGCCAGGTATATAATGCTCAGACTTCTGTGCCTTTGATTCCCAGACAACAGTGTCCCTCCTTTGAGCTTGCAGAAGTCCACACACACACAGTGACTGTTCACTAAATAGTGCTTCTATAGGCAGTCTTCTATATACACACATCATTCATCCACAACCATACCAGCCCCCACACACTCCACCCTCCTCGTACCCGGGCTGCACAGAAGCGTAATGGCCTTTTATCGATTCATCCCTCTCTCACCGTCTTTCTCTCCCTGTTTTTTTTTTTTTTTTTTGCTCTCGTCTTTGCACTGCAATGAGAGGTTGCGGAGATAAGCTGCTGCATGTGGAGAGAGCCGTGCCTTCTCTGTTTTCTTTTGTTTTGTTTTTTTTTTTAAAGCAGGCCAGTGAGGGTGTGTTTGTGCTTGTGTGTACATGGGTATATATGTAACATGTGCGTGTGGGCTAATGATACAGCCACTTGGAGACATGAGTGTTTATCTGCTGTTGTGTATAAATGAATGAACAAGACCTGCATTTCAGCCACTCACAACTCCAGGAGGGTATTAGGCAGCCAGGCGACGCTTGGTGAGAGGTGGGCGGATTTCATGGAAAACGATATTGTCTTTGGTGCCTAATGCGTCACTCCAGCTGTCTTGGCAAATTTCACTTAATTCCAGTTGAGGGATCATGTGTTTGTGATCATGTGGATGATATCCGAGTTCACTCAATATTCAATTCTTTGTGACACAAACAGTCTCCATAAACGCACGTTGAAGCTCATTATCGGGGCTTCTCTTTCCAGAGCAGTGTTGTTGTTGCTGTTGTTGTCAGTGTTAATGGCTCATTAAGTGAAAACAGACACTTCATCACACGTGGAATCACAGACCACATGTACAGGCTCATTTGTCACCAGAGACAAGACATTCTTTCTCATGATATAATTATTATAAGCAAAGCCGCTCATTGCTTAGCAAGGAACGAGAGTTGATGTTGAGGTCTCAGATGGTAAGAGTTGGCAATATAGCACACAATGTGCAAAAATGTAATTTTGACTTTTCAAGAGGTCTGATTCGCACTCAAGTTTAAATTTAGAGATGGAGAGATTGTATAGTTTCTGCATTTACCACCATTTTCTATACACCAAATATACAGATTAACTTGAACACGTCTGGCGTCGCCTTCATGTTCCCATTTTATCATCAGAAAACCTAAAATGCATAAGAAGCCCAATGGTTTTGAATCAACTATTAACAGAATAGCACTAAATAGCCCACTTTTACCAGAACATCATTATGTCTCATTTCACCCCCACGTCTTCCTGATTTCCAGAACAGTTTTTGAATCCCTCGCGGCAGACAAAACAAATTCGCAGATGTCGTGAGAAAGATCTGTGATAAACTGACAGTTATTCACACCTTTGAAATATGTGAATATGCAGGAAAAGCTTTGAATCACCTTGCACATTTGCAGAGGAGGTTTAAAAAGCAGAAGTTCAAGGTGAAATAATTGGAAGCCTAGGTGAAAAAAAGCTGAGATTGGATTTCATTGTCATTATAAAAGACTGTGAATAGATGGACAGCAATCACGCTGCCCATGTGAGAGCACAGCTCAGGAGCCGTATGAGGTTGTGCTTTGTGTTAGAATAAGGAGAGTATACTCCATTTCAGCGTCCAACCTTTTCATGGGAATGGTTTAAAGACGTGGTGGTTAAGTGAGTTAAAGGACATTTAGGAGGCAACATTTGCCCTGTTCATATTTTTGTTCCTCACTTTGACTTACAGGCAAAAAAAAAGTGAGTACAGATGCATTTTAATTATGGGTTTAACTGCAACATCAGCTTGTTGAGGGATAAATAAAACAAACTGTTTTTCTTTTCTTCAGAGATGATGCAAGTGTGAACTATTGACAATCTGGGTGAAATAACTTTCAAACACGTCTGAAAGAGCGAATGGATAAAAGAAAACTATGACGTGCAAAAGAGATAGAAACAAGGCAGAGGAGACCATGTTTTTAATAAGCCTGGAGTTCCTTAATCTACTGTAGAGCTTGAAATGATACTTTTTTTTTTCTTTTCTCAAAAGGTGCACAAGGCTGACGAAACAAAGCAAACAGTGAGGCACCAGTTCTGATGAACAAAGAGCTGTCTGGAGACCAGTTTTTCTTTGCCTTTCAAAGGTTTAGCCCTCTTTGTAGTCTTTTATTGAAACTAAGCTGTGATGAGCAGGCTCCTCTGTTATAGCGTATCCGCTGTACAAGCAACACACTGAGAGCTCAAGGATTACCAGACGTTGTCTTAATTGATCTCATTATCTTTTTGCTGCTCCTCTATAAGGCCTTCACTCTCAAGTGCAGCATGTGATATCTCTTTAACGGCTGCAGTTTGACATAATGTATTGTTGTCTGTTTTATTTTTTATACTTGATGAGTTTTGGGGGAAGGGTAGCTATAAAAGACTCAAATGACACAGTGTGATCCTACTTAGCTCTAAGCCATTCATTTAAGGGAAACTCCATAATTTTACTTAGTTCCTTTCTCTGCTGAGGGGCAGAAGCTCAAGGCTGCATAGAAGAATGTATCTGTTTAATTCACAGAATCAAACGAATGGTGTTGCTGCTTCTTCTGTTCAGATTTGAATCCATTTGACAATCTGATAACGGTGACACTTTGTAGAAATATAGTTGATAAAACTCTTTGAAAATGTCCCAATGGACACACATACGCATCAAATTATTACATTTTTAACAACTATAACTCCCCCTTTAAGCAGTGAGTGGAGTCAGGGTTGCAAATGGATTATTAATGACAAACATAGTAAAGCACCGTGAGTAATAATATGAAATGTGTCTTCATGGGAGAAGTCCTAAGAAATACTGTAGATTAATTAATACTTCATGGTAATGCACTACTTAATGATCTTATAGCTCCATATAACTAAGTGTAAGTGCAGTAAACCCATTATTAAAGGTTTATGCACTGCTTATGATGAGGGGTCTTGAAGTAGAGGGCAATGCTAAGGTGCTAAAAGCATCCAGTGCACTCAAGATTTCTGTTAATTTAATGCCATAATATCTGATAGATCACAAATAGTTTTATTGAAAACCAGCATATGACTTTATTTTTTGACATGAGAGGTAAACATGTTGGAGTTTTTTCTTTGATGCTTCTATAACACATTCTGACATTATTTTATTTTCTTGGTAGAACAAACTCACATAATTTTAGATGTTATCTCAGCTGTGCAAAAGCAATAAGTTAAATAATAAGTCAATCAACAAGAAAACAGAAAATCAACAACCATTTGGATAATTTAATAGATGTGTAAACAGTTTGCAAATATGCCAAACACTCACTGTTTTCAGAGAATTTCCTACTGTTTTTCTTGTCATTGAATAAATTGTACCTCTTTTGTGCTGCTGGTCAAGATGAACAAGCATTTTGAAAACAAGCTCAATTAAAAGCAAATACAATGGACAAATCAAGTAACGTAATACAGTGTCGGTTTGAATCACTCTAAAGTGTGCATCATTAAATGAACATCTGTGTGCTTTATTCACTGTGGCAGTAAATAATAGTGTTCATGGCTCCTCATCATTATGTTTGGCAACTTAAACACGTTTCAAAAGGACACGTGATGTGAAGGGTCTCAGATGGCAAGTACAGTCAACAATTGCAGCAGATGTGGCCTTTAAGTAAATGGTTTTTGAATTCGGTGTGTGAGTATAGAAAACAAACATCAACAGCAGGGCTCCAGACCAACAGTAAACATGTAATTGTACACATCTGTTGCTTCACGTTTCCAGTAAACACACAATATTCTTTCTGTATTTTTAATCTCGAGCTCCTATGCTGAGAACACCACGCTCAATCCGCCAGCAAATGCTATTAGATTTTTCTCATGCTTGTAAACGAATGAGCTGAATGGACATTTGTTACAAAGAAAAGTGATTCATAAAGCAGAGATAATAAGAAAATTTGTAAAAGTCATTTACAATAATTCTCTTTTCTACTTCAAGTAACTGATGAAGGACAGATGAAAGCGTCAAGTGTCCTGATAAATGCAAAAGAAATCTGATAGCTGTAGAAGTCATGTTCAGTTTATATTAACATATATTAAATGATGCTAATGTAATATGCAAACATAATATATATTTTATCAATTAGTTAAATGGGAACAATACAATTTAAAGATGTGCAACCATAAAACTAGTCTTTTTATTACACAGGGCCCAGTTCAAGGCATGTTGTCCATTTTTCTCCACAGCACAGAATACAGAAATACATTTTTAAGTCCAACATCTCACATTTAGCTTCTGTCTCACTTCTGTGGCTACCCTCAGAAGTCAACTGGTGTACAGCATTTCTTGCCAAGTTGCTGTTGAACTGAGATACACTGCCGGTTTATATTCTCTTCTGGCACATTACATGTCAGATGTACCAAGACGGACACTCACTCTCTGCTGCCACCCGCCCAGCAAGCTGTTATCTCTTTAAAAGAGGAGAGTACTGGGCATACACAGCTTAAACCTTACAATGGAGTCAATGGGTAGAGAATCATTGGCCCTGTGCAGGAAATACATCACCTGTCACTGACCTTAGACAAAACAGAACATTTTAAACTAGAATTTAATTCAGGTTGCTGGCCAAAACCTTACACGTCACTTTGCCTGATCAGAAAACTTGAGATTTTTGAAAGATAGAAACAAATTATTGTCTTTCTGTTCAGGTCTCAGATAAGAAAACACTTTTTGAGTCACTAATGAGAGAAGTTACAAAACTCCTACTTTAATTTGGAGAATTTGGTGCTTTATTACAGAGTTTATCCACCAGGGATCATAACTTTGTTACAACAAAAGGACCAAAGTACAGGGATTCTTAGCAAAAAATATTGTGTTTATGTAAAAATTAAAGACCATTGACAAATCAGATTTATTTAAATATGAAGTAAAAGGAGTTTAAAAAAGAGATGGCTATTTCTATATAGTCCTCCTCAATGACTGTTACCATAACCAACTTCCCACCACATCAGATAAAATTGTTTATGGCACACAGACATGAAAGCATAAGATTTTTCTTTAGAGAATTCATTTTTGAACGTAATGTTTTGTGGTTATGACTGATACTGGAACAGGATCAGCAAGGAGAAAAGAAATGATAGAAGAGCAAAAGAGGGCAAAGTGAGACAGTGATAAAGTACAGGAGACAACAAGAAGCACTCTGTTCTTAATTCAACCCTTAAAGAAAAATGTGGATTTAAAAGGATTCAAAACTGATGCTTTCTCCTGGACGGGTATCTGATATGGGGAATTTTCATAACACCAGCTTTTTCAACAAAATTACTTTCACCAAGCAACCAAATCTGTAAAGTGTAGGCTTCTAGCCACAAATAGATTTATAATACCTACAGGCATCCTGCAAACAGTTGTCTTCAAAAAGATTTTTAAAAAAAACATATGTATCGTGTCTCTTTTACTTGCTTTGAAAACAAAATCAGGATCTTTAAAATAATAGACGATGGTGCTCATTCCACTCCTCTCCACAAAGGGCCTCCAAATTTAACACAGTAAAACTTCAAACAGTTATTTATAAGTCTTATCATTTTTCTTTTTCAACTCAAAAACTTTTATCAGCTATGTTCTAGTAGATTACTCAAACAGCGGCTGTGTTGTTTGCACTAATGCTGGTATTTATCTGTTTTCCCTCTCAGGACACAGAGATCCTGAACACGGCTGTCCTCACCGGACGAACAGTCGCCGTGCCAGTTAAGGTCGTCACCGTAGGAACAGATGGAGCGGTCTCTGATGTAACAGAGTCAGTGGAGTGCAAGTCAACAGATGAACAGGTTATCAAGGTTGGTGGCAATGTGTTTTTGAGCAGCTGCTTTTAAATTTTACCTTTTTCCAGTTCGCCTTTTTATTGTCATCTGCTTCATGGTCGACTTTTAGTGGTACGTGGGCGAGCGAAACGAACCAAACATAGTCTTGGTTTTGAAGTAGATTGTCCTCATAAGTCTACAAACAGGTGGTGAATTTCCATGAGTTAAACAGGACCTGTCTTTTTTTTGTTGTTGTTGTTTTTCAAAAAGAAATCCTACAGATGAGGATATTCTAATTTAAATTAGTGGCTATTTTATTTACAGGACTGAAAGTCTGAAAAAATGAGCAGTGTTTCTGGAGAGCATGAGCAGGATATTCAAAGTAAAAACAGTAAAAGAATTTTTTGTTAAAAAAAAAAAAAACCCTCCACCAGTCTGTGCTTGTTTTTGATCATCTCGTAGCTTGACATGGATACCTCCTCATCTGATACGGACAAACCAAGCCAAAATTCAAAAAGACAGCAGCTCGAATTGACTAAAGCTGCTGTTTATTCTTTTTGCTGCATGAAGGGCTTATTATGCCAATGCAACTGTAATTTCTCCCTGCTCGTTTCACTCGCCTCCAGATAATGTCAAAATAATGGCACCCCATTGCATATACAGTATGTTGTGAAAACACAGTGTGAATTTGATCATTTCTTGCACTAAATAGCAGAGCTGTTTGAAAGCCTCAATTTAGAAAGAATTTTTTTTGAAAAGCTCCTTGTTTGCAACTAAATTAAAGCTCGGCAATAACATAACTTTGACAAGCCACAAAGGTGAGAAAGCATTCATCATGATTGATTTCCTATTTTATGAGAGTTATTAATCTCAAAGTTGTTTTTCATCGGCTCTCTGAAAGAATCTGTGATTCATGCTACCTTATTGAATGCTTTGGGAAATGTTACGCAGGATTTGTTCTTAATCTAAAAAAAGGCTACAAACACTTTTTTTCAATCAATTCAAGGTGTTGAGCAAAAATTGACGTTTTAACTGTGATCGTCATATGTTTGCCCTTCAACATGTCCCTATTCTATTAAGGAAAAGCGAGGAAAAAAATACACAAGTGAGAGAAATGAGAAAAAAAGAAAGTGTTTTTTTCCTAATTGTCAGTATGTGTGAGAGAAAAAGTGCGTCTGTGTTATATTGAGGAGCTGGTTTTGTGTGTTACTGTGTACAGTACATGCATATCAGAGAGAAGAGAGGAGGCAGATCTCTCAAAGGGTTTAATTATCCACTGAAGCAGTACCACACATTGTGACGCTGACCTCGGTTGCATACTCCCCTGCCCACCCATCTAGTTTGGGAACAGTAAGCGGTACCCCTCCTCCTTCCACCCTATTTTCAAAGGAAACTGAAAATAAAACAGTTTCTGATCAGGAGGCATCTACATATTCCCTCACTGGTTTATTGAAAGTTTGAGGGTCACGGGGCATTGTATGAAATATGACCAGATTTTGTGTTTACATCATTCAAAAAGGAACTAACATCACCAAGAGAATGTTAAGAAGAAAGAGTCCTTGTGTTATTTCAAAGATTTCTGTGTATTACGCTCAAGAAATATCTGCCTCAGTTAGCATGCTAACCAGATAATCCCAGCCCAGCTAGTCGAGCTTTAACAGAAAAAGAACTTCAAACTGGCCATGAAGACACTGTTCTCTTTATCTGACTGATGCCAGCCAACAGGTTGAATGCCAACATTTAGAACTGTTATTTATGGGAGACTGCTGGAGATGAATCAAGGTGTTTATCAGCCTGAGGAAAGATGCTGCTCTATAGTCTGGTGGTACAACAGCATTTACATCTGTAAATGGTGGAAAGGAGAACAACTGACTGTTTAACATAACTTTTGATGCTACTTTGCTACCAAGATATGTCTTTCGGTTATTTAAAATGCATATCATTACTAAGATATGTTAAGAATTTTAGCCTTAATTAACTTCATTCTATTTATCTCTACTTTTATTTTACTCGCCTCCAAAACAAATGCACATCAAGGCAAGATGGAGATGTTGGCCACGCCCACCTCTAAACCAGGTTCTGTTCAAAGGTTTCTGCTGTTAAATGGAAGGGTTTTTTGTTTTTTTTTGCCAAGTGTTTGCTCATGTGGGAACTGCTTTCAATAGTTGGGTACCAGAATATTATAGAGTGTGGTCTAGACCTGCTCCAAATGCCAAGTGTCTAAAGACAGCTTGTGTTTGGATTTGGCGCTGTATAAATAAAAGTGACTTAGCTTGACTTTATGTCAGGAACAGTGAAGTTCATTACGTTTTTGTTTTTTTCACAGGGGCTACGGGAATAAAAAACTGAAAGGTCCTGCTGCTTTAATTGCTGTGTTAATCTTTATCATACAACAACAGAAAACAAAACTCAAAAAAAAAACATTTTGTTTGGTCGAAATACATCCTCATTAAAAAAAATTATAATTGAGGATGAAGGAAAGAAAATAATTGTCAAAAATGTTATCAGCCGAAAGTTGAATGATAAACAAGTTGACTGTTTTTTTCCATTTATTTTGTGTTATCTTACACTGACTTTTATTTTCCTCCTGATCCCGAACAGTTACTGTGTGTGTGTGTGTGTGTGTGTCCAGTTATAATACACTGCATATTTCGGGAAACTCTCTGCAGATACGGAATTAGAAGACCATTTGACACATAACACTTCACATGATGCTTTTATTGCTCATTACTCATTTATTGCTCATTAGAAGGGCGAGCTCTCTGCCCTGCTGTGGTAGTTAAAGCTGTGACTGTGGATACAATTATTGGTTGGACTATTGCTGCAGTTATAGTTGTATCTATGGTGCTATGGGTACGGCTATAGAAGCTCTACTAAAACACACAGCCAACAAAGCCAATTAACTGCGCAGTTAATATTGTATCACAATATGGCTCAGCCCTCCTTAATGAGAGGGAAAACAACATATATTTTCAGGCAACACCAAGTTTATTGAAAGGAAACATCTATCTTTTAACATCTATCTGTTTTGACCTAGTTAGAATACCCAAACAGTAAAGCTTATAAGAGGTCACTGTGAGGCCGAACTGCATGTATAGGTGAGTGGATTCCTAAGTGAATAATGCATCAAACTGAACAACATATAGCACATCCAAAACTAACCAGCGTTTACACATTTGAATCTCTAAAGGTTGTTCTCGAAAACTTTGAAATAGCTTATGCAGCTTACGGGTGATTCAGTGGATCTGAACAGGTTTAAAACTGCCCTTGTTGCAGTCAAGAAAGTTCTGATATTACATATTTGCATTTAAATGTGCTGTATACTTATGTTTATCAAATCTAGAAGGTACTCAAAAAACTAGGAATTACAACAAATCCCCCCCAGGTCTTTATTTCTAAAAGGCAGATTGATTTTAATATAAAGTAAGACAAATAGCAGTACATGGCAAACAGAATTAAAATAAGCAAGTGTTTTGATCTTCTGGTTTAGCTAGTCATAATAAATTTTTCACTTTTTATCAGAATTTTTTAGAGCCTAAAGGTGTACCTAATGAACAACTGGAATATGTTTTAGGTTTAAACGAGTCTTAGTAGTTTAAAATGATGGAAATTGCATATACTTGCTGTTCTAAGCTAAAAAAAATCAAGAAAAATATTTCTTAAGCACAGTGAGGATTCAATTTTTGGTGAATTAAAGGAATTTTAACATCCTTCAGGACATATTCACGGCAGAAATTCCCAATACAGTACATTGTAATGTGAGACTCACACACTCAGCCAGCATGTATGCCACATCTGGATTCTGTGTTTTCCTTATCTGTGTTTGTGTGTGTCGCTCTGGATAAATTTCAAGCCTGCATGATTAGCAACACAATGGATTGTTTCCATGGAGAAGTGACATTGATTTGTGCGTGGATTTATGACACATTAATTGTGATAACAGCGGCTAGAAAGATCAGATAAGTGCTAAATTTTTCATGTGGTGCTGAATATGCCACCTCACAGAGATCTCAATTAAATCTTTATGGCCGTATCGTCTTTGATACCCTTCATAAGGTGAGATAAAGATGGGTGTAGAATGTAGAGGCAAAGTGGAACAAAACTTGAGATTGAAAGGCAGAGATGTGGGTTGACAAAAAACTGATTTAGTTTTTGTGGTGAGAGTTACATGCAGACAGAGAGAGAAAGTGAAAGAGAAAGGACACAGTAAAAAAAAATAGAGGTAAGGCTTAAGAGACCAAATGAGGAGTGAAGTGGATTCTTTGAGCTCTCTCTCTGGTTGGCTGCCTTCAGAAACCAGCCACATTAGTGTGAGGTGTGTGTGTGGGGGGGGTTGTGCGTTTGTGCATGCGTGTGTTTGTGTCTGTGTATTCCTGTGATGTTTAAACATGCAAGTACCTTACAAACACACATCTCGTTAACATCATCCATGACCATCATCTTGCATTTATTGTTAATCACCAGTGAAGGCAGCTGGTTCTCTTATTATTCTACTTTTTTGCTACTTCTCTTCTTTCTGCTGCCTGTATCCATTTTTTTAAGATGCATGTTGCATTTAAGGCTGCAACTTTCAATTGTTTTCTTTGTTTATTATTCTGACGATTGCTTCACCGTTATATGCTTTTTTTTGCCTTGTTTAAAAAAAAATCTTAGCAACCAGCTTAAAATGCCTATTAGAAATCTACAAAGCTCTAGCTGATGCCTTTCAATCTCCAACTTTTATTCAACCACATTTCAGAATCCAAAGATGTTATAATTAACAGCAATATAAAACAAGGTAAGGCAGCAAATCCTAAATTCGGATTTAACTAAAGTCACTGAATAATTTCAGCCTTTATCCCATGGAGCATAAAACATTTTCTTTTTTCACATTTCAGATTTTAATTAAGCAGACGTGAGCCTCATCACTTCACTTGCACTTGAGGTGAAGACTGCTAATCCTGTCTAACAACACTATGCTACATTATTAGGATTTTGATGTTTCTAAGGCCTAACAAAAAGTTGAGATTGGCAGCCTCATTTATAACTTCACATTTTTTTTTTTTTCTATTTGAATGTGTGTCGCATGTATCATAAGACTTTGCAGAGTGTTTCCTGGGTTGGATTGGGCGGAGCAAAGAAACTCACACCGGCAGACAGGAAACTCTGGGGGTGGAACAGAGCTTAGGAGGAATAAACATCCAAAGTCGCACCAGATTCTGCTCTGCTTTGGAGCTGTTTACCAGCGGGAGGAGAGCTCAGAAATACCTTTTTGTTTTTTTAACTTTTGGGATTTAACTATGGATTTCTCTTCACTTAACCTGTCTGCAGCAAGGAAATAAAATATGACATACAGGTATTCAAAGCTTCATTTGAAAATCTCAATCAGAAGCTTTGAATGTTAAAAAAAATAGTTTGTTTCAGCAGAGATGTTACACACTTGAACACATGATGGATGCATTTGGATGGATATTGTTTTCTCATCATGAGCAACATTTCACAGATGGCTTGATTACAAACCTTAATTGGATTTACAACACTGATCATGTGAACAGAAATCTGGGTAAAAATCTTCAACCTTCCCCCTTTGATTTTAGCCTAAGAATTGTCCTTTCCAGAAGCACAACCTGTTCTCATTTAAGGAAGACTGAACATGTAGGAGGTAAAGTAATACTGCAGTAGACAGAGGGTGAGAGTGAAAGAGTGGGAGAGAAAGAGAAAGAGGAAACGAAAGGAGGGAGGAGAGAACTGACAGATAACCAAGCTGTCACTTTTGTTGCTCACAGATAGGGGCTGGTCTAACAACATTTGAGAGTAAAGCTGCCAAGTTATATGCAAAGACGTGGAGGAAGATGACAGTCTTCTTCTGCCTGGTTTGTTATAGGGAGGCAACTGTCAGTACTTCTGCTGAAATTACCAGTTGTGCCAATCAAGCTTATGATGGTATTTGAGATTGAAAGAAATTGAAATGCGAGTGATTACCAAAAAAGAACACTTAATGACGGATCGTTAAACAGATTTGCTGCTCAAAAGGAAAAACGTTTCATGAGGAGATTGTGGTGCTTTTGTGGTCACCATAATGACTGATTCCTCTGATGCTCTTGCTATATGATTTCTCTATATTGGAGATGCATCTAAGACACCTGATTGGAGCTGTACTCTATCCAGTCATTCATTATTCAAGTTGAGTGAGTGTTTTGCTCTCTGGTTGGATGAAGCAGGTTTTCTGTGTTTTCTTAGCTCCATCTGTTAGGTTGGACTAAATTCACACTACTTGTACACATACAGTATTATCCTGCACACACAGGCTTTAAAGATGCATCTGCAAACACTCAAAAACACATACACACACACACATACACAGAAGAAACTGAGAAGACCTGACACTTGATGTTTCATTGAAGCAATGCCAAGTTTTTGCACACTCCAGCATGTCAGGAGTGGATGTTGACATAGAAAACTTCACAGGACAAAAAGAACTAAAGATAAACTTCCTTAAGTTTGTCCAAATGATCATTTTTAACCACCACATTAATGACACTTTTAGGAAAATCACATTTTAATGAGCTCTCTTGAAGAATCTGAGTGCTTTGTCGTCTTTTTTTTCCAAGTTGTCACTCTCAAATTGACTCATCTCTTCTTATGTCTTTGGAACTGTTTTCATGCTGCCATCTCTCTCATTTTTTTCTCTTTTTCCCTCAAGGTGTCAGAGCGCTGCGACTACGTGTATGTCAACGGGAAGGAGACAAGAGGAAAGAGCAGGGTGATGCTCAACTTCACCTACAGCTTTCTGAGCGCCCAGCTGGAGATGAGCGTATGGATGCCTCGTCTGCCCTTGCTCATTGATGTGGCCGACCCCGAGCTCAGCCAGATAAAAGGCTGGAGGGTCCCAGTTAGCACAAGCAACAGGAGGTAAGGCCCAGTTGTTCATTGTTTCTTATTACAAGATGTTTTGATGTGTATTATTCTTAACTTTTGAATTGAAGCACTACATCAGCAGCTTAATCTATTTACAGCACAACAAACTCAAACCTAGCTAAACATCAAATCTTTCAATGCGCTAGTCTATTTTTCCACACTTAAAATAGATTTTTCCTTTATGCAGCAAGTACTCATATGAGTTGGCCATTTCAAACAGTCCCAGGGCATGTCAAAATTTCTTTATTAAGGTCATTAACCTGAGAGGCTTTTAAAAATGCCTGCATGAGAATCTGAACCACACTCTTCAGTTAGTAAAATAAATGGAGGCTACAATAAATTGCCTAGGTGGTGTTGGTGCAGACATATGAGGCATAAAATGCAGGTGCAGAGGTGGTGTAATGAGTGTCTAATAATTCAGTCCCCCAAAAGGTACTTATGCTGAATAAGAAATGAGTAATAATTTTGAGCATTACAGAGCATGGACAAAATACCTGAGGCTGAAAAGTGACACGGTGTGCTATGATCTGTGCAGCGCATCATTAGTTTTGCAAGGCACCTTTGATAAAAACATTTAAATCAGTGAGTTTTTCTTTTAATTATTTAAATAGAAATAACCTCATTTAAATTAAAAAGGACAGCCCCCGAAGCACACTTACTCATTTAAATTTAATAATAACTATTATAATTATTAGTTATTGTGATCATGCAGACAGTGCGTACAGTTACTGTCTGTATGATCACACATAAAGGACTGAAGAAATGAAATTTTCCCATGGATCAGAGGCGGGATATGGCAATCATCTACAATTCATGCTGTGAAATAAAAATATTAATGAATATGATGAGGCAGGTGACATGACCATCTTCTTTAAAAGTGACATTTAATTTATAAAAGCATGTGAAATTTCAGCTCACAATTGTAATCTGGACATTCTATAAATAGAAACACTGCAGGAATAAAAGTTTTAAGTTGTGTTAACATGCACAGTAAGATTTTGGGGATGCTAATCCCTAATTAGAATTAACAGAGAGTGATTTAAATATAGCTGATCAATAAGTTTTATCTTCATTAATATCTGCACATAAAGTTTCTTATCAAAGTACATTGTTGTCACAAAGCTACTGCAACACCCCACAGGGTGGCACTCTAACACAAATACCCCCTGCTGTCCACGCCTGACCACGTTATTCATGCCTGTGAAGTGCATCAGTGCATGAAAAATGCATGATACGTGAAGTTTATGTGCATATTTGTACGAATGACGAATAAAGAAAATGTTTTCTTGGCGCAAGTTTATTAATGCGTGCGCTTATTCACATTCACAAAAGCGCGTAAGCCACCTCATTACACTCAGGCACCTTAGCTGACCTGTCACTCACTGCTACAAACATGACCTGACCTCATGTTTCTGTTGCCAGCCACAAATGTCACCTTGGTTTAAACTGCCATCCCTTCACTGATGTGGAATAAGGGAAGGGGTGGGGATGGTGAAGGGAGGTTAGGAAGTAAGCCAAGTCTCTGGGCCACAGCATGTTAACCTGTCAGCTCGTTTTTCTGCCTGACCGGCCATGCCTCATTAAACCTAATGGAAACTGTCACTGTCACTCCCCCTGGCCACCTGACTGTTAGAGAGAGAGAGAGATTCAGGCAGGGCTCAAAAGAGTAAGAGAATTAAGGTGAGAGAGGAGAGGAAAGAGAGAAATGGCGAGTATAGATAAAGGGAAAGCCAAGTTAGAGACTGATGTGTGAGGCAGAGTGAGAGCAAGACATGCAGTGTGAGAAATGATGGTGACAATGCAGAGAACAACACCTACATCCAGTGATGAAGAGAGATGGAAGATTGGGAGTGATATATCCGCATAATAGCCACAGTGATGTTTCTCTTCATCCTCAATGTGGTCGACTCTTGTGACTCAAGACCACATTTTACCTGTTACAGCTCCTACAGCTCCACCTGAAGACCAAAAAACACAATATACCGTTGTTTAATATGAAGTATTTTAGAAGCAGAGGGAACAGTCTGTGTCTTCAAGCAGTTTTCATGTATTTTTGGATAGAAAAGGGACGGTTAACTTTTGGAAGGTACAGCAGATTTAATTTATCATGAAGTGAGATAAACCACCAAAAAATACAGTGCAGTGGAACAGAAGACAATTGAATAAAAAATGTAGATTCTACAAATGTATTTACTTATATATGTATAACTTCTATCAAAGGTTTGTTTTGCCCAACAACAGCCTTTTTTTTTAGATATGTGGGTTATTTATTTATTTGGGTCAAGTATGAGGTTATTTATTTTCAAAGGTTTTCCTTTTTCTGTAATTTTCAGCAAGATTCATCCAAGTTTCCCTCCTGAATAGTCATTTTCTTGTTCCTTTTTTTTTTGCTTCCATCTTTTGTCCATTGTGGGTCTCTTAATGTAATACAAGGCCAGACAAACTTAACTTAAACAGGAGGAAATGACAAGAACAAAATGTGCCACAAAATTCCCCAACTGGGTTGGCATTAGCTACAGAACTCATCTTCTGAGATGGCTTTATCTGCAAAGTGTTTGCCTTTGGCCAAAAAAAATGGCAGACAAACAGCAAAATATCAGTTGCCCTTTAAAAGAAAATGAGAAGGAAAGCAGAGCAGCAGTTTGTCTCTTCAAGCTGTTTTTAATGGATTTTTGAGAACACTGGGAGCCCGAGACTTTCGGGAGGTCGGGAAAACCTGCAGCACAACACACAGTTAAGGCTCTGACTGCAGTAAATACATCAGAGGGTTTAGACTTTACAGGCACTAATACTGATAAGAAAAAAAATGAATTACATTGAATTGTGATAGGAGAAAGTAGAATTACACTGGTGATAACCTTCAAAGTATATTTTTCTCCTGAGGACTCTAGACACCAAGAGCTTTCCGTTCTTTTTACCCCAGAAACAACATGAAGTATACTTAAGCTATCTGCTTCACAGCCCTCACAACTGTAATCAATTAAACTGTGCTCAATAACCATTGCTCATCTTCCTTCTTTTTTTTCCCCATTCCTGTAGGTATGAGAGGGTCACTGATGACAAGGATGAAGACGACGCAGCAGACAAGAGGGCGGAGAACAGCTGTGTGGCCCAGTATCAGAGCACCACCCTGCGTGTGCTCACACACTTCGTAGCAGATACCGGAGAAGTCAGAGGAGCCTCTGAGGAGGACGGGATGGGCCAGCAGAACTTCCTGTTGGGTAGCGACTGGCAGGTGGAGGTGACACAGATGGTGAAGGATTCTCTGAGGGTGGTGGATCCAAAAGTTGCACAACTGCTTGAGAACCAAGTGGTTATAGGGCTGAGCGCCGGGACCACCAAACTACAGGTGCGTGTGTTTTGTGTGTCTTTGTGTTTTGGTGACATGACATAACATTCATCAGGTCAAGAGACTGAATATGTTTTCTTGATACCTTTTTAGGTTTGCTCAGTAGGGCACCCTAAGTTTTGCAAGGTGCTGAGACTAAAAAGAATTAGATCAGTGATTTTTCTTTAAATTAAACTAAATTAAAAAGGGATAACCTTATTTAAATTGAAGTAGGCAACCCTTAAGCACACTTACTAGTTTAAATTAAGCTATGGCCGTTATATACCATTTCTCAGACGTAACGACTACAGAAATTGAATTGTCCAATGTACCTCAATTGCTAAGCCCCTTATCTAGGCCAGGTTACTGCATTCATGGCCAATTTATGCTGTGAAATTAAAACAGTAATTGATATTACGTTGAAGTTAACATGTATGTACACGCTTTTGTCACACCTTCTTTTGAAGGTTTACTTAGCAAAGCTATAAAGCTGCATCATATCTCATTCCTCCTTGTTGCCGTTTTTCTGGCAATTATTCTGTTACTAGTTTCCTCCCTTTGACACAGGATGATAACGACATCATTCTTAATCCTGCCTTAAAAGCTCTAACTTGCTAAGTTGCTTCTTAACCATGAAAAAAGGTAGTGAGAGACCGTTGAATCAGGCAAATGCTTTTGGCATTTTGAGATGATCACCACCTACCGATGTTGATGCTTCCAAGATAGTTAAGACAAAGGATGTCTACACACACATCTGCAGGCGGCACATCAGTGTGTTTGCTGTAAAACGTTGTTGGGATGCATGGGGTGGCAATGCAGAGGATCAGGACTAAGCTTCAGTTTTGTGAAAGTTAAAGAAAATTCCTCATGGAAAAAAGATCGATCACGATATTTTATTTATCATTGAGGGCCTACTTTTTTTTCTGGTCACAGCATGATATTAAAGGAACACAACAGACAGAAGAAGCACCACTAATCAATATTTTATATCATATATGTAAGTTATGTGAAGGTGGAAGCTACATCTCTGCAAGCTCTTCAGCCTCTTTCAGTTCATGTTTTTGGTTGCACAGCTCACAGATTCCTCTCTCATTAATCCTGTTTCCTGCAGCTGCATGCATCCAGCTGGTGAACATACAGAAACATCTAGGAGGTTAATGAGTAGTTTGTGTGTTGAGACAGTAGAAAACTTAAATAAATAATAAATAAATTGAGTTTGGAAGTAGGCTACACGTATAGAGAATGTGGAATAAGACAGAACAGGTTTGGAAAGGGAAGGAGTTACAAAAATAACAACATTGACTGCAGCATGGCACAAATACTTAAGCCTGTAATGAGCTGACAGAGAAACAGGCCTCCGTGGCACGACTAATAAAAGCTAGCACCTCTGCCGTCTCCATTTCTCTCACTCTCCTCTTCACACATAAACACAAACACTCAGAATCCCATTTATCTAGCACTACAGCCAGGTCCTTGCTCAGGATGGCACGTGTGCAGGCTTGCATTGTAAATCAGCATCAATCTGGCATTTACAAGATAGCACGGCACACAGCAACACATTGTTAAGGCAGTGGACTAGAATCATAATCTCTCTGTCTTTATTTATCAATTGAGGAGCCATGTGTGCTGCAGGGGTGATTATGTGTGTGTGAGGCAGAGTGCTGCTTCACTGTTGGCCAGGGCTTGTTTTAAATAAAAGGAAAAGCGACTGGAAAGATATATGTGAGATCTTCTTGTGTTTAGTTTGATACAGAGAAAATAGAAAAAAAAGAAAAACTGAAACTGTATGCCACACTTTATTTATTTCACTTCAAAATGATTGACATATTACTGGTCTGTGCAGATGTTATATGTGTTATGTAGGTTGAATGACTAATGGGCCTTTTTACAAAGTGTATTTTTAAAACATTAGATGCTGGATACAGCCGTGATTTATCACACATATTAGGCCAACTGATAATACAGAGTATGCATGATAACATGAGTACAAGAGTAGATCAAGTTAGAGCATAACTTAAAACTAATGAAGTACAAGACAGAAGCCTAAACTGTGTATAAAAGGTTTAAATACTGTTCATTTTAGGCTGAAACATCAGGTAATTCTGAGGCTACAGCTTGTTGTAGTGCTGGCACAAAATAATCTCTTCTATGTTTTTGAGGATTCCATTTTTTCTTCAAAACTTTTGTTTTTCTTCACAAATTTTGTTTTTATTAAATTTGTCTGGATTCTGTGTTTTTTCAATTCAAGCACCATTTTTAATCCGAAGGAGTTTTTTTTATTTTGTGAATGATTACATTGTAACATTTTTGAAGCAAAACATTCAAAGTTGTATAAATATTAATAAAATTATAGTAACCCAGTATTTTTTAACTAAAAAACTGCTCTATGTAGTTGATAATTAATGACCAGAAAGTTGAGTAGCAACCTTATTTTTCCTGCAGAATATTTGTCTCCACACATACAGCCAAGAAGTATTCAGCATACCTGCAGACTGCATCTGCCAGTGTGTGTACACTTCTGAGGGTTTGTTGAAGTGATGAGCTTATGCTAGTGAGCTGCCTGTCTCTCTCAGAGGGTGTTTCACATAACCTTGTGTATGTGAGAGACAGAGTTACCCAAATAAAGCAATTTCTTTTTTCTATTTATTAAGCTTTGACACTGTGTACAAACACTTGCAATGGCTAGGAAAAGCCTGATTTTAATATATTGCATCTACATTTTGGCCATGTCCACAGTATTGTTTTACAGTTGACTCAATTTTATTCCACATTTATTCAAATTCTGTGATTTCCTCTGTGTTTACTGCATTAGGGAAATCACAGGTCCCTGTATTGTACTGAATCCCATTACTCACTGCTTGCATTTTGTTAGACACTTTGGTACCTTTTGAATAGCTGTGGCTACAGAGATTGAGGAGTGGTGCTATTTTTCCTATTTAGCTTCTAATTCTGGCCTCAGTGTCAGTAGCTGCTTGTTAAGGAGATTACACTTCTTGAATGTAGGTTAATATATAGAATATTTAATTGTATATAGAAAAAGCAGTCCTATCAAGGCTGTACCCCTTTGCTTTTCCAGTGTCAGCCCCTCAGTAACCCTTCTACAGATAAGCTGTTGTATATAATGAAAGGATGGATAAATGAAAGAGCATATAACTGGGAAATGAAATGAGGAAAAAAACTTTTTACTCTTCCTGTTGTTATAGAATATATTCCTGCACTCACTCATTCCATCACTAATTTTATTTTTAACAAAACTGATCAAGTAGCTTAGAGAGTGTGGGCAATTGTGTTTTAGGAGCCTCTGACAGTTTAATTTAATTTAGATCAATTTAGGGTCCCGCCTTAAACACAAGCACTTTCCAATTGCTAAAAAAAAGTTGGGGAAAAGACAAGAATTTTAAAAATGTGGAATTTTTAAACTCATTAGAAGGTTAAAAAAAAAAATCCACATTTCTATGGCAATGAAGGAATTTTCCGATAAGTTTTTGGCTCCTGATTCTATTCCTGCTTGATCTGGATCTTGCAAAGTGAATAATTGCCTGTGCCTTTAATAAGTGAGTGTATCTCTCCTTTTGAATGCAAATTACATAACTGAACATAAAGGTTAATTGTACCTTTGAATGCAGAAATGATTCAGTGGTTAGCACATCAACTAATTAATCAACATGTTACACTCAAGGTGTTAGTCATGTCATCTGTATGCTGCTCAGGGGCTCTATGGAAAGGTTAAATTATATCATTCTGAAAGAAATCATGTTCTTTATTTTAAAAAGGCTTTTCTGGCTTTATCCACAGAAATCATCACACTTAAAAACATAAACACAGCAAAGTATGAAATTAGTTCAATAAAACACACGGGTCACATAGTCAGGTGGCTTTGTTAATTTTAACTGAAACAATGCAGTCCAATTCAATGTCACCATTTCCTGTGACCTTTTTTCCTTGCTTTATTCACAATGAAGAGTGTGATGTTGTTCAATTAGTTTTAATGGTTAAATGTAATCAGTTGAAGCAATAAATTCCTCAGAGAGTGCTGCATTAACAGAGAAATCTTCAGCTGCTCACAAAGCTGTGCTTATAATGCATATGGATGCACTGCGCTTGGGCCTCTGATGCACACAGTCATCGTGCTGCAAAAGTTGCAGCATACATCATAGATTTTCAGAGGCTGAGAAAAGAAATTCAGTTTGTATAGCCTGCAGTTCTTCTTTAACACCAGTGACATCACAGGTATCAGAAGGCAAAGCACATATTCAGGAAATTATCATTTCAGTCGACTAATTTTACTATAAACAAGAAGCTCTTTGTAAAATGTGACATTTTTTCCCTTTCAACACATGCACTGATGATGTTACAGGATTTGACCCCAGTAATCAAACAATCTTTAAACAGAAGTGAATATATTTGCAATTATTATTTGATTGTTAGATATGGAAGCCATTTAGAAAAAGTTCTCAAAGGTTTCTTAATGCCATGCTCTTTATTTATCCAGGATTATATCCATTTGAGTTAGTAATTGCTCAGAGCAAGCAGTTGGGTAGATTACTGAATTTCTAATATCTCCTTAACTTGCTCGCAGCCAGTAGATGCCAGTCATTGAGGTCCATTCTAGATAATAATCTGCTTTTTTTTGCATGTTAGTTTAAGTGGTATTGCAGTTGCAAGTGCAGACCAATAAAAACAACATTCCGCTGGCCTACTCAGTGTTATTTAACTGGTTGAGGGATTCCAAATTTATAAAATGAGTTAGCTATCAAATAGTACTGCCCTTATGAGCTATGCTATCAGAGAGTCAAACTCAGAAACACCAAATAAGCAAATAGGGACATTGTGAAGAGGGTTGTGTGGATATGAAAATTTGCATTAGAAAAGTAGAGGGAGCTCTGCGTCACTCATTCAGGAACATGATGCTATTACGTTTTTTACAAGCCCAAATTTTTTAAGACTGTGAATGCATAAAACATGAGGTGTATTATTTTGATCAAACTATTAAGAATTCCAGTGAATTACAATTAAATGACAGCTATGAATTTCAAAAGGCCACAGTGGTTTTTCACTGATATAAGATTCTATATTTGCAGTAAAATTGGCATATTTATCATTTGTATACTAGGTTGCAAGTTCAATGGTGTATCAGGAGAAATGAAAAAAATCCTTCAAGCACTGTGTGTCTGATGTGTATGGATGGACTACTGGCATGTATCACACATTTTACTATTAACCTCTACAAAAGCGTCAGTATGATGACAACAGTGCTCTGGGAAACACTTGATTGTAGGTAATTGTTGGTTGCACCAAACTAGATCCAGGTGCAAATGGGATTTTGTGGCGTTGGATAGTGAAGCCCACAAGATTTGGACAGAAATAACACAAGACAAGACTCTGACAGCTTTAAATGGAAAGAGGGAAGCCTGGAAGGAGTCTTTAATTGTTCTCTGGGGGTGAAATGAAGCAACTCGTAAACTCTGGAACAATTGTGAGGAAGGGACTTGACATGTCTGGTGGGGGACTTTCATGACTCTAGATGTAGGCCAAAGGCCATACCTGCAATCACTCTGATGGTGTGAAGGGGAGACACAACATCTCTGAAAATTGGTCAAAGGACTCTGACAAAGGGGAGAAGAAAGAATCTGGCTGAATCTTCCACAGTATCAAGGAAAGAAGCTTTGACATTTCTGAAAGGAGGGCAGCAAAGAGTAGAACACTTGTGAGTATGTAGTCAGAGCGAGGCTGAGAGGACCGCTGGTCAATATGACTGATGCAAAAACTGCTCCCGACATCCTGAGGAGAGGTGTGTGTGTAGAGGGTTTATGGACTGCTCATCCTAACATCTTTAGAAGATACATTACATTCAATTCATGCTAGTCTTGCAGCTTTTTCTTTTAAGATAGTGTGAAGTATGACTTCTTGAACTTTACGCATTGGTATCCACTTACTTGTTTATATTTCAGCAGCTTAAGTTCCTACTTAGCAAGGCAAATAGCATCTTCTGCATGCAGCCTGATTGATTTTAATACGAAGCAAACAAGCATTACTCACCAATAATGACATGAGTCTAAACATCCAAGAACAATGATGTGGCTGGACTTAGAATACCCTTTGGCTAACAGGAGTGCATTTACCAACTTTACATATGCATCCAGACTTTTACATAATTCATCTCAAACCGGTGGGGGTTTTTCCACATAAATTTCAGTAGCCTGTACTTCTTTTGGATTAACATTTTATGTCATTCCTTATTTGGCTTTCTTTTATCTGTTAAAATGAGAACGACATCAAAAAATATTGCTTGGAAAATTTGCAACCACTCTGCCTTTTTGCCCCTTTGCCTCAGAGAAACCATATTTTACTCATAATTTTCAACTACACTGATCTTATCTTTGTTTAACATTCAAGGATTTCAGTTTTTTACTGTGTGGGAAACAAAAGGGAAAATGAAATGTGGTAAACCAAAAGGGAAGAAAGCAGGGACAAGGGTCTGTACAAATGAGGCATTGATCTGTGCTGACAGTTCATTATGGCTGGTAAATGCAGCCATGCGGGGGTGGCTGGAGGAGAGGCTGGAGCCCTAATTGGAGCGGATGGGAGGGATTCTCATCTCATAACAATATCACAACTATTTACATGTTCATACCTCTGGCAACTCAAGAAGGCAGAAAATATATTACAAGGGTGGAGATTATATGGTTACATGGGAGTTAAGGAATGTTTAAGTGTTGGTTTGTGTTTGTTTATATAATTACAGTGTTTCTGTACAGAGAGAAAAAAATTGCAACCAGTGTTCCAGCAAATTCCTAAACACATTTGCATTCAAGTGTTTACATGAGAATCACAATGGAAGCCATAGTAATTAAGTCTTGGCCAAAAAGGAGCACAGAAGGAAGTTGAGTAACTGTTCTGAAGTGTTATAAAGTCCACAGAGAGAGGGTTGAGGTGAGAGGATGACTCAACAAATCACCAGAACTTGACATAGGAGACATCTGTTCATCCCCAGTGTTCTATCAACAGTCTACCATGATGACCACTATTATTCAACAGCCCTCACTGAGGGGGGTATTACTGTAATCGTAACAACTAAGGTCCCTGGTAGTCATTTAAACTCAAATAATGATTTTTCTAGTTCCTAGAAATAACTAAACCCTGACTATAGCATTGTCAGGTAATAAAACTAGTTTAATATTATTACAATCAGAATTTGTTATTGTTTTTTTGGAGGCATAAACAAATGATGGTGAAAAGGTTTCTATGTGTCATCCCGAAGGGGAGTTACAAACTAAATATTATATATATTATTAATATATGGTTAAACTTCTGACATACATTTATGTTGTTATTTTGAATCTCACAGGATGTAGACTGCAGGTGTGAGTCTGGGAAACTATTTCAGTCAGCAATCACCATACTTGTTTGTTGACACATAGCTGTAGAGATGGGGCTGGCTATGCAAGACCAATGTGATTTAAGGTCGTGTCCAGTCCCAGAATGTTTATTTTTGCCTAAAGGCAGGCTCATTTCCATAGTTTACATCTGGTTACTCCAAATACATTCACCACAATAATTCCACCTCTGAACTTAACAGACTATTATGAGTACTAAGTGATTGTATGTATTTCAGGTGCTGTCTCCGCTGACATCATCTGTCCTGGCTGAGAGAACCATCAGGGTGCTGGATGATAGAGTGAGTGTGACAGAGCTGGGGGTACAGCTGGTATCTGGACTCTCTCTATCCCTGCAGCTTAGCCCAGGGAGCAACCGAGCCATCGTCGCCACTGCAACTACACAGGAAGTCATTGAATCACTTGAACAGGTACAAATCTATGAAATCCAAATGTCTTCCAGCATTTTACATGATTAATCATCCCTAATCTACCACAAGGGAAGGAAAGTCTAATTTTTATTGTCATAGCACCTGACTGTGTTTTGTATTATGCTCAGTGGTTCACGACTGGATCGGGGTTATTAATGTAGACTTGATATGCATTGCAGTTTTTTTCCTTTATAATTAATTCACTCTTAATAAAGCGAAGCCATCTCTTTGATTTGCATATCCAACCACTAAACAGCTCGGTTATTCCAGTAATTAGAATTTCAAATGGAAGAGGCCAATGTTTCTCTCCTTGGAGAGAAAAGAATATTTAGCTTTCAGTACAATAATTTCATATCGACTCTATTGTTTCTATAAGCCTTCTACTGTAATTAAGCCTCAGTTTTGCTTCCACTATGGTTCTCTGTTTTATTTTTCAGTGGTTTATATACGTTAGTTGGAGATGTGCAGACAACTGTTTTTGGAATTTTATCAGGGTTATTTCGGTTACTGCTGTTGCACTGAAACAAATTTTTGTGTGTGTATTTTTTTTTAGGAGTCCCTCATCAGTGCCTGGCTCCAGTTCAGTGATGGCTCCATGACTCCTTTAGACAACTACAACCCTGCCCATTTCACCCTGGAAGCCACCTCTTTGAATGAACAGGTGGTGTTGGTTCAACGAAGTGCAGCATGGAAATGGCCCATTATTGTTGCCAAGGGTGAAGGTCAAGGTTTACTTGTGCGTGTTGAAATGAGCCCAACAGAGGTTTGCCAGAAGGGTAAACGACGTATTATCCTAGCCACTGGAATGGCAAATATACAGGTAAGGCTTGGTCAACCAGAAGAGCAATACAGACAACCAGGAGACCGGCGAACACGTCCTGATCCTCCATATTATGGTGGGTCTATCTCTGACATGGAAACTGGGTTAATTAACCGTGGACCCACTACCATCAGGGGCCATGTCCCAGTGAGACCTAATGGGGGCCGTCTATCAGCAGACAACGGAGCAAGGGTGCCAAGCGAATTCTCTGAATACCCAGACAAGGCAGAGCTGCCTCGTAGCCGCAGCACTGATGAGGACTTGTTGCCATCCCGACGAGGTCTGACAGACCTTGAGATTGGTATGTATGCCCTGCTGGGAGTCTTCTGCCTGGCCATACTGGTTTTTCTCATTAACTGCATCTCTTATGCGTACAAGTACCGTAGCAAGCAGCTGTCTTTGGAGGCCCCAGAAACAATGCCCCATGCCCATGACTGGGTTTGGCTGGGCCAAGAGGAGGGGCTGTGTTTGCAACAACAGCAGCAGGACGAGCTGGGAGGTACCCTAGAGGAAGGCAGTCAACTACTGAATGGAGGCGTCCAGCGTGGTAATAATGGTGTGGGAGGCTGTAGTTCAAGTGGAAGAGATCACAGGAATGAGTCACTTAATTCACCCACCACCAAGAGAAAGAGGGTGAAGTTCACCACCTTTTCCAATGTCAAGTCCAGTAATGGATGTCCTGTGCTCAGCCCATTAGCATTAGTGCAGACCAGTGAGATAAAATGGGTATGTCCAGACATCGAGCTTGGGGACTCGAAGGAACTTAGGAACTACATGGAGAAGCTTAATGAGAATGCAATTAAGAACATTGCATAGGGGGTGCTGGGTGTTTTCAATGAACTAAAGAGAAACTCACCTGAATGCCTTCAGAATAAGGAGGAAATGACGGCTGGAGAGAGGAAAGGAAAAAGGAAAAGAATAAAGGATGCAGAAAAAAGACAGACTGCTGTTTAACTGTACCTCACCATAACAACAGGACAGTGCATCCAACCTCTGTTGTTTCCATGACAGTACTCAGAAAAAGGTAAAGCAGCAGACAACAAAGGACACGTCTTGCCACGAGACCACAGCATAGTTATAAAAGGAGAAAATGTGAACTTGATATTGTTGCTTAACTTAAATGTATGTTGTTTGTCTTTAATTGCGGTTCGGTTTCCTTTCCATGCACCTTTGTTTTCATTTTTTAAAACTATCATGTATTAATGTTGTATTTGTTGATCAATTTTGCGCTTTGTTGCTTTTTTTTAAGAGTTGCTGTATGCTCTGTACCACATCTCAGCAATTATAGATTCTAGCAGAGAAGAGTTCAAAGCAATTTTGTATTGTATATAAATGCAGAGTTTGATTTGAAGGTATTATATGTACAGTATCATTTTGTAAAGTGCTGTTTGGTTTTGCTTTGTAGGTTAGTTTTTGTTTTGTTTTGTCTCCAGAAACCAGATCCATGCATGATGTTATTAAAGAGGAGGCATGTGTGTCTGATCTGGTACCTGAAATGAAAGTGTGTAGATAACTAATGCTAATACCGCTGGAGACATGTCAGTTGAATATTATTGCATCATTCATCATGAAGCTGGGTTTTGGGTTGGTTTCTGTATGTTATTAGGTTACAAAGGGTGTTAGCCCACACATTTTCCCCTCTTATGTTAATGTTATAATTCATGCAACCCCCTTTTATTCAGTTGCATACTTCAGATACTAAAGTGGACTTTTTATACTTCTTTAAAACCTGATTTAAAACCTGGCCCAAATATACTGATTTTAAAAGAAATTAGTAACATTCAGTAAAACCACACTTATAACCAAGAGAATTAATAGACAATCAAAAAAAATGTATGAATCAATCCTTTCATTGATAATTTTCCATAAAAATCAGTCCAGTTTACTGTTTGTATGGCCTGAATTAGGCAGAGACTATAAACACTTAATTTCTTAAACTATTGCATATGACATTGTGGATCCAACAAAAAGAGTCATGGCAGTAAATGAACTAATGATTACAAACTGTGAAGTCTGACCTCTTCTTCATTTTATCGTATGTCAGTATTGGTTCATCATTTTCTATCTCTGTTTTAAAATTGGCTGCTGGACTAATTAAAACTGAAGGTGACTCTTCTCCACCATGCTGCTGTGTGATTCATTTTTCTGGCTGTTGTATTCTTCTCTCGCTCTGTCGTGTTTTGCTCATCTGACTGGTTTATGTGAGTACACAGACAGTGGCTTCATCAAATATCAAAATGAAGTGCCTGTTGTTGTTGACAGTCAGTGCAGCTGCCAGCTGAAGCAGGAGAGATAAGTTATCTGGCACCTATCATCCCACCACTCCAAACCACCAATACATTAAAATGTATTTTGTCTACCCAAAGTATGTGAGTTGGGTATTTACTTGTAAAGGACAAAAATGGCCGGGTCAAAGATACTTTTCCATTATTTGTATTTTAAACAATAGTGTCTGAAAATAATGATAGATACTGGAGCTGTCAAGCTGCACACCATGATTAGAATAACATAACTAATAAAATGAAAGACAAAAGAAAATGGCATATACATTTGATAAAACTCACCCAAAATGCACTTGAACTAATTTAGAAAAACTTCTTATAGGGGCCAAGTGTTACTGTGCTTACTATAGTGCTATTAAAAGCGCAAATAACCTTTAAGTTGTCATCCCAGATACTAATGATAATTTATGAGCACTATCAGTGAGGGAAAAGAAGCAACGAGTTGGAGAGGGTATAAGAAGTATAAGGAGTCATAAAAGTAATACTGCATCCAGTCAAGGCAGTTATAAAGTTAAGCATAATTAGCACTGTTATGATCTTCATTAAGTACCATTTAACAATACCTGTGAGTATCATAATCAACAGTTAAAAAGGTGTTAGGCCGAGTGCATCAAAAGCCCTGAAAAGTATCTAAACCTCTCAGGCATTTTTTTCGTAGGATTGCAGACATGCTCTCCTTTCTGAAAGGGCAACCTGATTAAGTAATGTTAAGTTTGGTCTTAACACATGTTAATGTGACATATCCTATGCAATTTGTCTTGCCCACTCACTGTACCTATGAATCTACTCAGATACTGTTATTTGCAAACTAATTACAACAAACCCAAGACCTGTGCATTGGAAATGTCTCCAGGTTACCAAGGAAATCTAAACACTGTACACAGCAACTGTGATAGCATTGTTCTTTTTCAAGCCTGCCTCTGGACTGCACTACATTTTCAGATTAAGTCAATAATTCTCAGTAGATATATAAAATAAAAGCTTGTGCTCATTCAAATGACCATTGTGCAGATGTTAGAATATACATATAAACTCTTATTTCAATCCTCAGTAATGCATCTGTGACCCACATGATGTTTGGGGTTCCCCAAGGCTTACTCCTTGGTTCTCTTCTATTCATATTCTATTTTTCTATTGCATGTTTGCATAAGGCTACATTACAGAAGCTACATCGTAAAAAATAATAATATACCCTCAAATTCTAAAAACCCTATAAACCCTATTACCATGCATAGAGTCACTCTAAAATAATCTGAAGAAATAAATAACTTGATCTTCCTCAACTACCTCAAACTTAAATACTCATCATAAATCATCTTGTTGTTCGATCCTAAATGCGTCTTTTCTCAGAGTTCTAATTTCCTTGAAAGAGAGCATATAGCTGTACTTGTCTCCACCACAAAATCTGCCCTCTGACTGTCCTCTTCACTCCTACAGGCCATCATTGTCTGTTGTCATTTACTATATTCATCGTTGCAAAAAAATGAAACCTTGATAATGTTTGACACCACAGCTTTGTCGTGCTTCTTGAAGTAATTTCCAAACAATCCTGACCTCTAACTGACATCTCGGTGGATATTCTTATCGCACACGACCACAAACAGCCCACTCTGCTCCACTGAGATTTTTGTCCCTGCCACTGAGGCACTCTGGTACAGTCGACTCTTACTCCTAGTCTAAACTCTCTTAGACCTATGCCTTTGTCCTCGAAACTACATTGCCAGGTATTCGTTTCGTTGACTCAAGGATCTCTGAGTCTGCCCTCAAGCTCACTAAGTAAATGACAGCTGCTGTCACGTATAATGGAACGGACTCCTGTCACCATTACGAACCAGTTCAACTGACATTCACTGTGCCAGGTTATTACTAATTACCCAATTTCCCACATTTTTTTACCGTTGCTATGCCAACTGTTCTCAATACATCTTCTCGGTTTCCTCCCCTTTCCATCCTTTCCTTTTGACGTGTGACTTGGGGCAAGCATCACCAACTGCACTGCCTCATGTCCATCTCTCTGTCACTGCAGACATACAGCAATGATTCACAAACTGATATAAAATTACAAAATATCTTATATAAATTTATTATATCCTGAGAGATTTCAGAAAGCTGCCCTTCTTCTTGGGTATATATTGCAACCACTGCCCTTTTTTGAATTATAGAATTGAACTGGTACTATAAAAAGGATTCTTGTAGAATGGTATGGAGAACCTCTAGCAGGGTGACCACATAAAAACTGAGAAAGGTAAGTTGTAGTTCAATTTTTTACCAAATTCAACAATAAACAAAAAATAGTTTTGTAAAAAATGTTATCCTAACCAAAATTTCTAGATATGAAGTAGTTGTTCAATGGTAGATTTCAAAATAGTTAAACTAATCAAATAAATTAACAAAAGTGGTCAAGTAATGAGTGAGTGAGGCAAAAGATGTTGGAATGGTGACCAACAAGCTACATATATGCTTTAATTCTTTATATCAAAACTTTATGCTTAAAAAAAGAAAGAACAAACTGAGAAATGTGCTATCTTTTTAAATGCACACATCATATCCACTTCCTGCTTCCTGTATCCATGTTCATTCTTAAAACGTCCCCTGTATTTTATTATGTTTGCACACATAAGACAGTTCATAATGAAGTACTGCAGTTCTATTACATATTTGAAAAGTTTTATTTTCAGAACAACCTCAGGCCAGTCTGAAAGGTACAAAACACGCAGTGGTTTGCAGTACCCCTGAGTTACTATTGTCTACATGTGCACACTGGCCGCTACATATTCCCGTTGGCATTCAGCATACTTTTTTGTCATCAGGTGTGAATAGATAAACTGAAAAAGAATGGTAGCGTGTGGATGTGTGTGCGTGCGTGTGTCTGTGTGCGTATATGCGTGTTTGCATGGGTGGGTGTGTGTGTGTGTGTGTGTGTGTGTGTGTGTGTGTTTGTGCGCACCTTGATGTGATTTATGGGTTAGACTAGTGTTGCAATTAAAACAGGTTTGAATGTGCTATTGTTTTCTTTATCCTGCTGACATTGAAACACCGCTCTTGGTGAAGATGAACACGGCAAATGAAAAACAATTTTTTAAAAAAAAGATGTCTGTGACCCTGACTCTGTCTACAGATGTAAACAATTCAGCAAGATAGATCAGGCCTCAGAGAATGTCACGATAAGAGACGTGATGCAGCCTTGAAAAACAACAAATAGTTCATTAAGGGAAACAAACCAAGGAATTTTTATCTACATGCCGCTGATCATTGGAAATCCCTGTAGTGATGGCCTCACTGAGCTCCAAGTGGAGATGAGTCTGCAGCTGTTAATACACCCACTCCCACTAAACATAAAGCACCTCTTCATTTCTCTTCTGAAATTTATTTTTTGCTTATTTTTTCTCCGATGGTATTTTTGTTTTTAGGTCTGTTTTTTTTTGTGTCCTAGGGGGAATGTGTATTCCGAGTCCCTGAAGTGATAATGATGGTTGGCTTTGCTGGTTTCTTTGTTCTTTAGCACAACGCCACAGTGACAGTCCAGGCAAAGAGAATGGCTGTTGAAATAGTTCTATAAAGAGAAAAAGTTTAGAAAACAGGCTAACAGCTGCAGCTTAGGTGAGCAAGCCCACTGCTATGTGCTGATGAAGGAGGTTCAATAAAAGCCATTAAAAAATTTACTCACAACAGCCATCAGAGTTATTCAAAGAATCCAAAATGACAAAACAACATAAAATAACTGTAATGGAAGCGAATAAGGATGATAGAAAAGAAGAGCAGTAAGATGCCAGACAGTGTGAAGTAGGTCTATCAGCTGCTCTGACACTCTATGCTCCAGTGATGAATGTTAGCCACACTATGTGATGCCCTGGGATTTTATAATTCAACCATAAGGAGGGCCCACCCTTTAACTTTCTCTGACTGTGTGTAGGTGTACTGTTTTCATCCATCACAGAGATGGCAAAGAAAGACATTGAAACTTGATTCTCACAGGTAAATAATGAGTCATTCTAACTGATAGTCATGGCAATGAACTATTAAAAAAAACAAAAACAAATAGTCCAACCTTCATATACAAAAGCCAAAGCAATGAACAGATTGCTGACAGGCTAATGTTTAACTTCTGAGGTAAAAGCTACGGCACAATATTGAACATTTGCTAACATTTGTTATTAAAAGAAAAATAATTCCTAGTATGAATCATGGTCAGCTGCCTACCCAGGACCCTAACACCGGCCTTATTAGGCCCAAGAGCCATAAACTGAGTGTCACTGCTGTAGAGATTTTAACGCTCTTGGACGAGTTTCAAACTTCAGTTGGCCAGCCTTTATACAAGCAACACAATCACCTGCTAATGCAACATGGTGAAATGAGACATTCTTCCAACGGAAGCCAGAGAGAGAGTCAATAGACTGCTGGGAAGCTGAAGTACTTGCACTTGATGAGCAAGAAGAGCTTTGTGCTCATCTTGAGTTTCATCACTGATACTCTTGGCATGATATTAGAGCCCTGGCATTTGGCTTAGTTTATCCTACCACCATTTTGGAGAAATACTCTGCAATGCTCCAGCTTTAGAGCTGCTTTGATGTATAATTCTAAAAATTTTAGTGCTGTAGTCAAGCACAAAACTGACATTCTGCACTGACATAGTTAGGTGTGAGGAGATGTAATGCAACGTTTTCATATTAATTAAAAGAACTAAAAATAAATGAAAGCCACATTGTGAAACACTGGTGACATGTTAGTGTGTTTTTGTGTGTGTCTAGGTTCCATCTGTCTGTTTGTCAAGCATTGAGCTGTGGAGAGACTTGTGTTTTTAAGGCTGCAACCAGCACAGCTAAGCCTCGGTCTATGCAATATCCAGCACCTACTGGTGGTGGACAGCTGGTGACTTTACTCTGCAGGAGGTACAGTACTGTAAAAACATGCTCATTTCCTGTAAATGAGTGTCTCTCTCATGCACTTGTGTAGAGAAAATGCTTCTTTCTCTGTTATATTTGTCTTTATTTAGAGAAAAAAAAGTTCAGATTTTATTGACAGGAGAAAAAAAAAACTCATAAAGGAAATAAGTCAGCCTTTTTCAAGTCCTACTAAATTATAATCACACGACAGGCTTATTGTCCTCCCAATCTTGTAATACAGTAGACAGCAGACAAATTATTTAGATTAGATTATTTCATGTGGATATAGTACATGGATTAGGTATGAACTTGAATCAGTCACTCACTTTTCTTGACTCTCATTACTGTCATTCATTTTTATTTCAGTTATTTCACAGAAGCTTAAGATAGAAGAGTTCAACCAGTGTTTAATGGCAATTAATCATATATTGTCAAATCATTTTTTGATTTATTACTTGCGAAATGGTCTCACTGACACCAGTATTTCAGCCTCTGTACTTGCAGTGTCTCAAATGACACTAGAGCAGCTGCTCTTCTGCCTCTTTAGTATTTGTCATCCAAATTATAGGAATGGTCACTTTTTACAATCCTGTTATCTGTTAATTAAAAAAGAAAAGTTTCATGTATTCACTTGAGCAGTCCCTGGAATGTAGATTGCATTTGTCTTTCAAATGTGGGCAGAGATATCTCTAAATCAGCTGCTAATTTAGCCACAATAAATAAGCCACATGCAAGGTATTTTCAGCAGCTGTCCCTGGAAACATGAAGGTTAAAATAGTTCAATTAAATTTCCAGCAGGTACCCTGAATCCAATAAGATAAAGCTGCTTACAGCGAATGTGTGCTGTTTTTTTTTGTTTTGTTTTTTTTTGCTTTGTTTTTGGTTGTGAATGTGTGTGTCTGCTATTGTTCATGGGTTAAGTAGGCAGCCCTGCACATGTGTGTGTTTGTTTTGTGTAGAGATAGAAAAATATTGGCCAGTGTTTTCCCAGTACAAGATCTACAGAATAAACAATGGCAGCAGGAGAAAGTGCAAACACACACATGCACAGTTTGGTATTAGCACTCTTGGGGGAGAGCATATGTTTAAGCTTTGTTTCTACAACAAGCCTTTGTGGCAAACAGATTTCAGCATGAGAACAGAAAAAATGTAAATGTGCTCTCTCTTCAGATGCTAACACTTTAATTCTGCTTTTTTTTCAGTCAGTAATCTCAAAATCAACCAAATAGCACAGCATCAGCTAGAGACTTCTGTTGTCTCACAGTTTACTGTTTGAGCTTATGCAATAATCTTTTGTAGCAACAATATTACCCCAAACAGTGCAAAAGAATCCTCAAAAAAGGAAATACCACAAACAACATATGCTGTTAAAAAATGTTGTTAAAAATTAAAACTGTCCAAGAAAATATCTTCAGTCACTGAATGCATTTTCTTCTCCTTTCACACATTACCTGCTTATACATTTTCATTTATTATATCCTCCTTGCATTTTGGAAATAGTGAACAGGAACAGTTACTGTAGATAGCAGAGATGGAATCTAGATTGTGACCACCACAGTGGCTGAGACTGCACTGTACAAATTGCACAACTGGCACTTCTTTAAAGTGAAAGATATCGTATTGTGAAAATACATCAGGCCCCTCAGATATTATTGCTGTGTATAGAAAAGAACACACCATCGCCTCTTCTGTAGTGTGCTGACAATGACAAAGATACTGCTAGTAGACACATTTGTTACTGGAACACCTGTACAATATAATGCAATACAATGCAATTCCTTTCCAGCAATGCTACCTTTTTAAAGCTTTTGAAGTTTCGTTTTGCCCACCCCGACTGTTGCAGAGGAAAATTCTGAGGGTGCAGTTTGTCTGACAGTCTAGTATTTTATTGTATCAGGACTGAAAACTACCATTTAAATTGAATTTAAATTTATTTTGTATGTGGGGGAAAACTCTGTCATTAACACAATAGAAATAGAAAGCTTTGTTGTGTACTTGACCTTTGATGCCATTGATTAATTATTCAAACTGTTGTTGATAAGTTCTCTGTTAATTAGCACAACAATGCACATAGGTGTGAAAGTACAGTATAAGAGACATTGTGCAATAAAACTTGTCTTTCTCAGTCTATTTTTAGCAATGCTAGCAGTGAGGCTCTATGTTAATGTCAGTTTGTCAGTCGGTTCAGCTTTGTTCCTGGCTAATATATCTCACATTTTTCCTCAAGCAAAGTTTCGTTCAGGTAAAGTCTTATGTCAGGCAATGTCAAAATTGACAAATGCATCAATATCAATTGTTTAGAACAAAATAACAACCAAACGAATAAGAATCCCATCAGTCACAGCTACATCTTGTATTAAGTGTTAATTACCAAGTGTTACAATGCTAACATGCTAACCTAAGAAAGTGAAACATGTATCCCTTATACTAACCACTATTAAAGTTTGCTTACTGAGTGACAATTAAGGGAGGGGGCATAGGATTGATGAACTTGCTATTGGATCTGTAAAAATTATCTGTCTCCTCGAGGTTTAAAAAAGTGAGTTTTCTCCTGAGATGTCCTCTTCAACCACATGACTTTTTTTCTATCTCACTTCCACATAAACTGCCAGTAGTCATCTACTGATATACACCACTCATACTGATGACAGACTGTAATTCCTGCCACACTGCTAAATTGCCACAGTTTTCATTCAATCGGTAGCTTTCCACAAGATGTCATCTTTAATCTAACAAACACTTGTTAGAGGGTGGCAGTTTGATGCAGTGGTGAAACAGGTGACTGAGTAAGGGGCAACTGAAAGCGGAAGTATTCACATAAAATGATTAAATAAAACAGATGCAATTCATGTCACATTCAAAACCACATAAGATTTTTCCAAGGGTCACCACTGGCTCACACTTTGATGGCCTATGACTAACAGTAGACTTTCCTAAAAAAAGCTAATTAGCATTGTTATCCGAGCATTCCTGTATGCTGATGTTTGCATTTCATTCATACTTGCAGTTATTCATCTTGTTTTTTTTTGTTTTGTTTTGTTTTTTTTTAGCATTTGACCACTGTGAGCAGTGCTTCATTACAGTATTGTTTTGTGTATCAATTGAAGAATTTTTTTTTACTTTTAATTATATAGATACATTTATATCTAACCCATGGATTACACATACACAAACTTTTCCACCTAGTCATATGATGCATGAACAGTTTCTCAATAAATTTTTGAAGCCAATAATCAATTTCAATGCATCAACATGACAAATCATACATTACAATTTGAAAATATGACAATATTTAAATTGCTTATACTCAGATATACTCACATTTACTTACATATACCCACTCCAAGTTGTAAACTCATTAAAAAGGTTTCATGTTTTCTTAGACTGATCATCTGTAGACAGAGGAGACAGGCTATATTATATAGAAAGATAACTGTCTTGACTTGTGAGACAACTAATTCAAACTACTGATCAAAGGTGGCAGATCACAGTTCAGAACTGTTGAAGACCAATTTAACTTGTGCCAAAGGCCGTCTGCTGTGACACAACCACAGCCTCTTGCTTTCTAATCCTGCTCCTCATATGTCGCCTAACATGAAGTCATGAAAGAAAGTAGCTCTGTATTTAATGTGCTGTAAAAAGGAATCAAATGATCAGTGTCAAAGTATGGGAGGCCCCTGCACTGTCGGGCCCATTCTCACTTCATCTCAGCCAAGTGATTTATCAAATTACAGGCTGTTTCTGAGAGCTGACAGGGACGATTACCAGTACATGGAGAAGCAGAGGTGGATTTCAGTGGAGCCCTATGCCTTAATCAATAAAGCATCCTCTCCTCACATCACATCCAACCTTACTCACACTTTCTAACTGTCCTGCTCTCAGCCAGACATTTCTTAAAGAGCCCAACACAAACCCTGAAAGCGTATGTATCTGACACACGTGTTTGTGTATAGGATTGTGTGCATGCGCAAGTGGGTTTTCTTGTGATTGTGCTTTGGTGGGGTGAGATGTAATATGGGAGAGCCTCTGGCAGCTCCATTATCTGGGTGGTGTCAGCCTGTCTGCTTGTACATGCTTCCTTTCTTTGGGCCCACTCTCCCATTCAAACATTTATTTGCTGCCCTGACATACCCTGTCAAGCCCCTTCTGCCTCTGTGTCAGCGAGCTGGGCTTACTGTACTGCTAACTCTGCAGCTTCAAGGCTTCCTGCACCATCATGTGACCCTCTTTTTTAATAGCATTTTGCAACATATCCAATCACTTTGACTTCCATGCAATATGACAAGTCTAGAATCAGAGTAATTAAATATGTGGGTTTTTGTCACTCTACCTGTTCAAAAAGGTCAAAGCTCCCATAACTCTGAGTGAAACTGCATCAAGTGCAGCTAATTTGAATATTGTGACCAAAAGTGGCTGTGCTTTGGATGCAGAAAGTGCTAGCTTTCTGTCTGAGTGCTAGCTAACTTCCACAGTACCTCAGCATTTGATTAAGTCAGTAATTGAGGGCAAAGTGTAAATAGATTGCTGATTCAATTAACCCTATTACAGTAGGAGGTTCATATCACAGCCAGACGTTTAGCCTTTCCAGTGAGAGCCTCACAAACCTGCAGACAGTCTTGGAATACAAATGCATGACCAAAATGGAGCTTTCGCAGTGGTATTGGAAAACACTTTCTGGGGCACATGGCAGCTCAATTAAAAGTGTTAAATGTGGAAATGATTCTGAGTGCCATTTTACCAAGCGCCTGGGAGGAAGCAGCAGAAGAGAAATGTCATTTTAGTTGTGCAGCAAATGAGAGCACGATTAAGTGGCCGAAACAACCTGCTGCATAGCTTGCAAAATGAATCAGGAGCCCAAGAGTGGCCAGTTGTGGCTCTCAGATAAAGCACTTTTTCAACTTGGCAATGGTTATCACCCTCCACATGAAAGCAGCATTATTAATGGCCAGTATAGGTCTGGATATTAATGTCAGGGGGATTAGATCCTTAAGGCAATTACAGTACTTCCAAATGAAAATTAATAGAGCCCACTGTATTAGAGGGCACTGTTTTGCCATAAAATCAGGCCAGGCCATCCACTGTAGGTGATAAAAACACCTTATTTCCAGGTAGAACATCAATACTGGACATTTCTGAAAACCCCTTGATTACGAAAGTTTGTTTTTTTGTGTTTGTTAGGTTTTTTTTTTCTTAAGCGACACCTTCAGGACTTAAGGAACAACAATGTTCAGTAGTTGTTCAGGACACAACCACCCGTTTGGAATATCTCAACAACTATTATTGGATATGTTAACATGATGTTAATTAGGATAAATCTTAAAGAGTTTGTTGGTCACCTGAAGCTAACTTTAGCAGCACAAGCAGGTCGAAGTTTTCATTTATAAAGTAAAATATTTTGATATTTAAAAACTTTAGTACACAGATTCTTGATTCCTAGATAATTTATCACACTGACTTTACCTCCAGCAGCACCTACATGCTGACATTTGTTGGTTCAGGTTAAAATGTCCCAACAAATAGTACTTTGGTTTAAGGCCAAAATGCTGCAAAACAAACAGCATTCTTAGCTGTGCTTTGTTTTTAATGCTAATGAGCAAATAGCATGATACCAAGGCCCAATTCAGACCAAATTAGGCATAGCGGCAAAAATGTCTCACATTCATTTTCCTGTGCTCAGCCTGTTTAAACTGAGGAAGTGCAGACTGCAGGGGGTTTCGGAAAAAATAAAACACCGCAGCCCTGCAGTGAAAAGCTGAGGCAGAGTCAACTTTTTGAGAAACGCAATCTAACTTCAGGCGTTGAAGACCAATTACCTTATCAGCCGATCAGCTGATCAGATCAAGAAAAGCTGAACAATCCTGCCATGAGGGAGCACAAAGACATCATTTGCATTTGTAAATGGGCCGACATTCCCCGGTGCCACACAGAGCTTTTGATTTCTATCACATCTGTGCATAGCAACCATTATGAAAGTCAGATACACCCCTGCCCACCTCCCCTAATTTCAAATCCTATCATTCAGCCTGCTACTTTTTGATTTTAAAACACACTTTGTCACTGAAGATCAATCATTTTTAAACTGAATGGAGTTCCAAAGGATTCTTGTTTCAATAATAAAAAAGAAGAATAAATTCGTTGTCATTCAACACCAAAAATCTCCCATCCCTAGCAATTTAAGTGAACTTCTTGTTTTATCATCCTGTCTGATAAACACAGGATTTTTGTGTTTTTCAAATCAAAGGATTTCTACCGGTGAGCTCTAGATTCACAGAATAATCTCCTTACTTCTTTCGATTTCTCTCCCACTGCCCTCTGCCCACTTTTTTCATTCATTTCCCGCTGCCTGCCTGTGTCTCCCTCCTGGCTCCAAACGAAATCTGCTTCAAACCATCTGTCTCCAAGCACAGCACATGCCTCCTCTAGTCACCAGAGAGAAGGAAAAGAGCATGTGGGGATGCAATAGACCCATTACAGGAGCAAATGGTCTCCCTTCTTCCTCTCTATCTACTTCTCCCTTCATCCTTCCAGATGCCGGGGATCCACAAGTCAGGTTAAGTCAGTAAAAATGGGATAAAGAGAGCCAGCTGGTGAGTAGATGTAAGTGAAGCAGCACACTAGGAAATAAAATAGCATGCCACTAGTAATAAATGTAAGCACTGATAATGTGAACTAAAACTAATCTTTGAATACAGTTGTTCAATTTTACTTTGGGTCGAGAATGGCAATTATAATTTTTCACATTCCAAATCCTCACTTTTTCTGTAGCACTAGTGTAAGAGGATGTGTGTGGTCCTTCATTTCTCATTTTAGGAGTGTCTCCTTTCTCACCATGACTGCCTTGCTTGGCTAGTGGAATTAGAGACCTGGATGAGCCAGTCAGACATCTCAGCAGGACGTTTGAAGGCTGCAATGAGAGGATGAAGCCTGCATGATATGAACCATGGTGCCTGCATGCATGCACATAGACTACAGAGGGACAGGGTTTGCATACATATTTGTTTCAACTTTTTGATTGTTCTTGAGTAGGAGGTCCTACTATTTTTTTATATGAAACTTGTAATACTCTGGTGGCTCCAGTCGTGATGCTTAGTATGAGTATATTTCAGCAAAGTCCCTCTAACAAATACAATGAGTGATGTACTTGTGGTGGGTGCATCATATGGTTCGAGGTATATGCACAATTACTTCATTCTGAACAGAAAAGTTCAAGATCTAATTATCCTACAAAATATAAAGACTGCACCAGTTGCCCTGGATTGACACAACACACAATGTGTAATTTTGGTGTTTCAGTCTTTGCTTCACACCTCGTGTCAGCAGGCGAGGACAACAACAGCTTTCTGGCTATGACTCAGAGGATGTAAGCCTGCTACAGAATGGTGATCCTCCTACAGCACAGCAAAATCCTGATAACAGTCCAAAAGGTGAGCATCAGTGCTGAATCACTCCATGAATCACCCATTCAGAAATGTGCAGCCATTGTGCAAACTGTGACCATATGAAAGCTATCTGACAGAAGTTTAAAAGAAATGTGGAATTTGACAGTCTGCAAAGTTTTGAAACCATTTCATATGATAAATCATGGCTATTTTACCATGTTAAAAATAACCACAAAAATGTTGTCAACTGCCAACAGGAGAAACACCTAAGCAACTCACTGAAAAACATTTTCTAGGAAATGACAGAGTTTTCAATCAAATTGTGAAAGTTGACTGGAGATTGTTAAAATGAGAAAAAGGTTTAACCAAGGCAGACACTGTCACACATTGCAGAAAAGCAAAGGTATAAAAATTTTTTAAAAAAATCACAATTAAACACTGCATTCACACTAAGTGCTTCAGTTCTGGGCCCTGCTGTGTGCATACTGCCTGCTTCATACGATGCAGAGTTCACATCTGGAATTCATGTGCGCTACGTTTTAAGGAACAGCAGAACAGCTGTATTATTAAGCCCCAAGTCAAACACATCATTTCTCAATTGTAATTACAACTTTGGTGTTGGTATGACATGAAAGCTGTCTACTTTGAAGGTAGTATTTATAATAACTCCAGTATCTCGGTGACTTTGACACTAAAACCTAACAGAAGAAGGATTAACATCATTACTTTCACCTCTGCTTTTCCTGCTAGGACAAGTCAAACTGTTAGAAAGAACTTTCGTTAGGACTTTCCGCTCACCAATTGTTTATGGTAAAAACTCCTGTCTGCACCAGCAGTTATGTTACCAACTAGACACCAGCTGGTAACCAAATTAATAACCACAACCTGTCTGACTGTTGTGTTCAGAGTCGGTTAAACCTGACAGTCGTATAACAGCTTTGTAAGGACAAAATGGCAGTCAATTCACATACTTCTTATTAACTGATGAACTGATGTTTCAAATCATCAACATTTTGGGGCAGTCATATTGTTGTTGCCACATTTCCTCTAAGCCTCCTGTATCTGCATATTGGTTCAAATCTGACAAGTCCTGGCAATATGCTTACTGCATGCCAAGCTGTTTACAAGAAACAAGAAAAAGCCTTTAAAAATATTATTTAGACTTAAAACATATCCACAAGCAGAACCAATAAAGCATATCATCACATATAAACCTCAGGCATCATGAAGTTCTGCTCCCGTCAGATCCAGCCTGCTGACTATGCCCCAATTAATTTTAACAAAGACGACTCTGATTCATTTGTCTACTATTTTAATAAGAAAAACATCATTTACATAATTTCTTGTCCAAAGTTAAAGCAACTAACTCCTTCAAATTCAGTCCCATTTGTACAATTTTACCGTGTGCATCCAAAGGAGAAGCTGTTTTGCTGCACAGTGTGCTTTGACAGTTAGGAAACATCCTGTTGCCACTGTAACTCTGGTTGCTCCTTGGCAACAAAACCAAAATGTCTTTTTTGACGTTCCAAAAAAAAAAAGTAAAGCTCCTGATGAAAATAGACTGTTTCAGAGTGAGCGGACAGATAAATACATGGTTGTGCCAGCTGTTAAGCCCATGTGTTACCATGCGGTGACAAGGTTTCTGTGAGGGATGAAGTTAAAGAACACTCTCAGGAAAGCTCAAACGGAAGGACACAAAACTTGCAACCTAAATTCTTAAAATGGTTTTTAATTTAAAAAAAAATGAAAAGTTGGACATGGACTAAAAAAACAAGATAATGAGACACAGTGTTTTTGCTGTAGCCAGCAAGGTGACTTTGTGACCACATTTCCATGGTTTACCATAAAAAAACAACAGTGAACTTAATTTAGCTGCCACTGTGTTGCAGAATTGACAAATCAAGCCTACTTTTTTTTTTCAACTCCAGGATTTTTTTTTTTTTTTCATGAAAGCACTGCACTCTGAACTTTTTCTTTCTTACACAAAATATGGATTTTTAAAAGACCCCGCACACCCACACAGGTGTTTAAAGTCATCAAAAGCTTAACATAGCAACTGGAAAAATGTCACAGGTGCAACATGAAACTGACAGGGATGTCAGTCAAGCAGAGTGTGTACATGCCTACACACTCTTGAGGAGAGATCTAATGAGGGCAAATAATTGAAAACACCTGTATGGGTGTTGCACTGCTGTATAAAGACTTAAATTGGAACTTAATGTACCGTATTTTCCGCACTATAAGGCGCACCTAAAAGCCTTTAATTTTCTCCAAAACCGACAGTGCGCCTTATAATCC
>JAQMCX010000027.1:1575919-1596810 GCA_029814765.1 Acanthurus leucopareius
AACTTGTTTTGGGAGTAAACGGAGTTGTCAGAACGTTGGTTTGTATTCTATTAATAAAGTTTGACTGACTGACTTATGACTGTTTTGTTGAAATTCCCTTTAGCGTAGCTTCATCTAGTGGATGCGTAACACAACCCCAGCCACTACAGTAGTTTCTATTCTATGCGCCTTATAATGCGGTGCGCCATATATATGAAAACAGTTCTAAAATAGGCCATTCATTGATGGTGCGCCTTATAATCCGATGCGCCTTATAGTGCGGAAAATACGGTAATACAATAGGATGATAAAAGAAAAAAACTATTGATGGAATGTTTTAAGTAGCAAGTAAATAGGATGTATACAGTATTTCAGTTATCGCTTTAAGTTACCTAGGAATCACATGTCTCAACATCTATATTTAGGGATATGACATACTGTGTAATTTAATGTGAAGTTTTAGAGGGCATCAAATGTTTTTGTTTTTTTTCTCAAAGAAGCCCAGACAACAGGAGAGTATGGACAATTACATTTAATAAAAACCAAGAGGCTAACAGTGTCATCTTAACAGAGAAATAATACAGCTAGAAACTCTATGTCTCACTGAGAGGAGTCCAAAACCAGAGCTTACATCACCACAGAGCATTTTCATCATGCTCAATCAAAAAGAAACCACGCTAACAGAGGAGCCTAATCAATACACAAATTAACACAAAAACACACTCAAGCTCTTGATTTCATACTGTGTGTACTGTACATGTATACAATAGATGTATTAGTTGAGTAGCCTAGGATAAGTGTACTGTTTTAAAATCTAAATCTTACTTGTCATTTTTCTGATGCTTGTCAGTCAAAACATCATTCATTAAGTTATAAGTTATCCTCATCACCTGAGTCACCTTTTATCAACAGTAATTTGACTAATTAGCTATTTCTTTTGTAAACCTTTTCTTTCTAAAACAAACCATTTTAAAGGCAGCAACTGAACCATGAAATAAAGATGGAAAAATGTTGGTCAAGAAACAACTAAGGGTGACTCAACATCCTTTGACAACATAACAATTGATGGCAAGAAAAACTGCATGGTTAAAACCTATTGAGCCGCATAGCAAATGTGTTTATGATTTTGAGTTTCTTGTTCTCCTTAAAGGGCTGGACACTGACATTTGTCAATATGTTGTGGATATGCAATTGGCTGAATATGCTGATTTAGTTAACTTCATAGTCAAAACCTAAATAAAATTAAAACTAAGTGAAAGTTCAGATCTATTGTAAACTGAGGCCAGACCACAAGAATGCAGATTCTCTTGGTTCTTGTTCTTTTTCTCTTCATAGTGAGTTTGGGACATAGATGCATGTGTTTCCAGGGTGGTTATTCACCTATGGAAGTCTGAGTCATGACCTCTGAGTCATGTGACAGAGCAACCATGAACGTGGCAGACCAGTATGAGTATTTTTAAAATTATTTTGTCATTTCAAGAATAAATGTGCCTTCTCACAAAAATACACACACACGCGCCCACACTGATGTCACAGACTGAGAGTAGTGGACATATATAAAGACATTTCGTAATCCAGGAGGTACACATGTACACTTCAGGCCATTTGGCTGACATTTTGATCCACAGTAAATAATTTGCACAAACCTGGCTGATGGCAGCTTTAAGTGGAAGCGCAGCGTGAAATCAAGACCACTGCCGGTGTGACACGAAAACCCACCTCATCCTTTGAAAGATGCATCAAATGTAGGCTCAGCTCAGCTCAGCTCAATTATCACAAAGACATGGTGAATTAGAAGGAATATTTACTGCGAAGAAATGCTGCAAAAGATGACGAAGAAGAGCTGCAATTAAAAACTGGCATTTCCTGTGTTCTGTACTGTTGGATCTCTATATGTGCCCCTTTTTTAGCAGGAAAAAAGGCAGCAATGCCCACTGAAACAGGCAGAGCAGTTACATGACTGAAGTCAGCATGATTTTTGACACCCATCACAAAGCAAAGCTGCTCCCACATGTCATTTTTCATTATGAATCCCAGAGGATTAAGGGACATTCTGACACATCATGTAAACCTGTTAACTTCCAGACTGCTTTACAGGGGAAGACTTCCTGGATAACCTCATACTTTATTTTGTCTATGCATTTATGTGCCATACGAGGTCCACAAACCTTACATCTGTACTACCGAGCAGAAGAAAACTGAAATCAAAACACACTGTCACCATGTCTCAAAACAACAAAAGCTGTCTCGCCTCATCTTTGAAGTCCTAACTTCACTTTAACTTGTTCAGATCGATGGTGATCTGCTGAAGCTATTTCAAAGTGACTAAGCACAACTGTAAGATTTAAATGTTTATACTTCTGTCCTCTTTTGGATCTTTTGGATTTGGATTTGGCTTAACATCATGGAATTGATTATATCATCTGCCAACTTACACAGACACAGACAGTTTCCTGTTGTTAGCTGTTTCATTTGGGTCTTCAACAGACTTGAAAAGACGGTAAGTTTGAAGAGATTTTCCAATTATATTCTATCAGCTTCCAGTATTTATTTATTTCCAGGAGAATAAACTATTTAAGCTATAAGACATCAATCTGTTTTAAGTCAGAAAGTAAAAAGGGACATCCATGGTTGGTTTTCAAACAAGTCAATTAGTTGTACAAACTGAGCTCTTAAGGATGAGACATGAGCAGATGGGCAAAGTTAAAAATATGCTTTAATGACTTTACACATAAAACTCGCCAAATATTCATGCAATCCGAATAACAAACAGAACTGTAGGAGCTTTGAAAATATTTACTTTATTGCTTTTAAAAATACTTTACATATGCTAATGTTGAGAGAAGCATAATGACTGACAGGTAATTTTAATGAGTGACAGTAGCAACAACACCAAACCATCACTATATCTTTACTCCATGAGGCAGATACTGCACCTGAAATCTACGTATGATATAAGTCTAAGTGGATTGTTGAGGTGCAATCACATTTAGTCATCCCTTTTTGCAATTGTAAATGAGTTTGTGTGTTTCTATCATTAAAAAAGAAAGGAAAAACGGTCTTTGGGGAAATATTAGAAATGCTCCTTTACGTCTCTGCCACTGAAGGGGGGTGTCAGTGTCCGTGTTCAGCTGACAGCAGCTGGCAGGCTGAGCTCTTGCATCGGAACATTGCACAAACTAACCAAACAAACAGTATTTAAACGGACTGATGTGATATTTTCTGATAAGTTTATGTGCTGTTTAATGTGCAGGAGCTGAGCAGCCAATTAGCAGTCGAGCCTACAAAACTGGGAGCAGTGCGCTCCTCTGATATGAATGTTTGTTTGTTTCACTGTGGTGCGGGAACAGATGTGCTTTCATGTTGGTAAGTTTGATAAAAAGACTTTCAGCTGGGAAGGGTTGCAGTTAAAAGCCCTGGACTCTTGTGTCGAGTGGCAGGCCGCTGTCTGTCCGTCAGTGTGATCATCTGCCCATAACAGAGCACTGACTTTACTGATTTATGTAAATATGATTTAAAACTAAGCAATTAGTTAATACACTTGATTGAATTAAAACAAGTCCCTTATCTTTATAGAAAGACAATTATTATTTGAAGTTAAGTGAAAGATAAGAGGCGCCATTATGAAATTTAAAAAAATAAACAGCATCAAATATACATTTGAGCAGAAGGTAATTTGTTTATTTATCGAAATGGCCTCTGGTTGACACCGTTATTTTTCAGCATTAATTTGGTTTATCTAACACTGACTTGGTGACTCAGCTGATTAAGGTAATGCAATAAACTGGTCTGATATGTAGAAATTATTAACAAAGTGACACCTTAAACTTTATGAATTTGATTTACCTGCAATTTAGTAAAGAGGCAGCAGTAATGGCTTTCTGAGCTTAAAGATATCCAATGAGTCAAACTGTTACTTTTACAAATATCATAACTGTGACATGAGCCATGAGATTTGTGAGATATCAGACACATTACTAATTTGCACATCTTACCAGACTAAAGTGTGAGTAAGTGTGTCAATATGAGAAGAACAAGTGGTCAGTGATTCAACTTTTCGTTAGAAAGCAACAAGCCACAGTGAACAGTAATAGAGAGAAGAGAAGGCAAATGAGTGTGACGACTTTTTCCTCAGCAACCAAATAAACCTGAAACAATAGGGAATAAAAGAAATTATTCAGGAGCAATTTAACCACTACAGAGCCCCGAGGCAAGCAATACAAACATCTTAGCCAGCCAGTGAGCATTAGAGATGTAGACTCATGAATAAATGATCCTCAGATCCCCAATTTGACATCACAAAGATACACACTGGGCCCACCATCAAAGGCCTTCCATCTCTGCCAGTGAGTTGTCACTGCAGAGGTAATAACTTTCTACTTCTCTCTCTACCTCCCTCCCTTCCTCTCTCTGCCTGCCTCTCTATTTTCATTTTTCATGCAACACATTGTAATTACATATCTCTGCCACTGAATCCAGGGTAGCGACGTTTGATACTGACGCACCCCGCCCACAAGCCTCCCGTGGGTGTCAAGACATCAGACAACTGAGGAAGTCAACCACCTGCTGGGTGCACCCCCGCACTTTGCTGCTTGATCGGCAAAACTAATCCTGCACGATTTTAGATATGTGTTAATACTGACAATCAAAGTCCCATGACTTGAGATGACACCGTGCTCCCTGTGATCTGAAAGCTGTCATGGACAGCGCACTCATCAGCTCTGGTGACAAGTGCGATGATGCTGATACGACCAGATGGAAGCGTGAGGTGAACATGTGGGCTTCTGAATAAACTCTGCTATTAAAGATTTCATCTTTGTTTTACAAGTGTCACTGAATTTTACAGTTTATTTCAAGTATTAGGTTATATTATAAAGTGATTGTAGTCATTTTAAGTATCAAGGAGCAATAAAAGTAACACAAGCTTTTAATTGCTCCTTCATGTTATTACATCAAACTGACAAGTGCTAAAGTGCGGGCTATTGTTCTTTAAAGTTTCCCTCCTACATAATGGTTTCCCACGTATAGAGCTTCAAAATATGGAAAAATGTTTTTTATATAATAATTTTATATAATAATAATCCCCGCTCTGCTCAGCACAGCTGCTTGTACGAGGCTGAGCAGTGGAAGAGCAGCGGGCATCAAGATGGCTGATTCCACAAAACATGTTTGAAACTCAGTCTGATCTGCACTCAGGTTTGGAGTCTGTTGTGTGTCAAAGCTAGCAACCTGCAGAGAGATCAGAAAGGTAGGTGTGACTAACATCTTTTACTAGTTAATGTTGCTTATTAGTCTGCTAGCTTGTATCTGGGGAAGCTAACACAGCGTTTATGGTTGCAAAACACACAATCATGACTGCTGCATTTTACAGAGATAATTCACTGACATAAGAGTTTTTTCGGTAGTGGAAGGAAGCTCCAGGGTTTGGTTTATGCACAAACCCTGCAGACGCTACCATGTAACCATCAAAACTTGTTAATATGCTAATGCAAACTCTCACTTTCTGTCCTGACAGGTCCGCTCAGTGCGGAGTTTTCAGCTTTCTTTGCCTTAAATTGGTTTTTAAATGTGTGACATTTCAGATCTAGCTTACCTGAGGTATGTTAGACTCTCAGATCTGGGAAGTGCACAAACATCTCCACTCTAACTTTCTCTACAGGTTTACAATTATTATATTTAATCAGACACTTCAGGGGACTTGCAAGTAAAAAGAAAAAACTTGTTTGAGTGGGGGGTATCTTGAAGCCGAACGTCCATGAAGTCATTATTGACTGGTTTTTAAAACACATCAGTTACCAAGTCCAAAGGTTGCACTTGCCCATCTTACTTACCTGCCCATTTAATCCTCGGTTTAGTTTGGATATTCACTTACTTAGTCCAATATTGTCTCTGTGGCCTTGTTTTTCTATCTGACTTGAAACCAATTGAACTTTATCATCACTGTTGTTACTGTGGCGGAAAATTTCACATTATTTTGCTTAATTTCCTGTGCAAAGAATTCTATTATGCAGTTATGAAACAATATATTTCCACAGTCTGAGAGGCTGATACAACATTATTGTCTCTGCAGATGGTGCAAATGTGGAGGTTTCCACCACTGAAATGATTATATTAAACTTCATACTGATATTTAACTGGTTTTAATGACATTAAACATGCAGGGAGTTTTGGCATTGACACTTATTTTGCCAGGCAAAAACAGCACAAAAGTGATGTCATCCCGGCCTTCGAGTGTACATATAAAAAAACATACACACTACTACCCCTACTACCACCTCCAGTGGTTGACTTGTCCATCCCTCCAAACTAACACTGCTGTGTTGTTTATTCATATTCTAAACATTCAATGGTAACATAAAGAATCATCAGCTTTAGCAAAATACATAAAGCATGCTTTCAGTAAAGCGGCAGTTTATTTTATCAATAACTCGATACTACAGCCAGCTCCTAATTTTCAAAAAAAGCCATCTTAACTATTTTAGTTATATATTATTATAAATTATCTCAGATATACAGTGACTTCGTCTTGATTTTGCATATTGTGTCTGCATGCAAAGTGTTGATGTACATCTTGGTTGACTGGACGAGGATGCACTGCAAATCTTACACTATCAGTGCCAAGCTCCACCCGCGACAGTAGTCAGTAAAGAATCCTTTTGGCGCCCTCTGATAGAAATACTGAATGTGTCATTCAGATTGGGTTCTTTTGTTGTGTGTTTGTATATGTAGTTTTGATGACAAATTCACATGATTTGTCAGTCAGAACAGGATTAGTTTCCAAATGATGCAAAATAAGCCGTCAACGTCACTTCAAAGTGTCTTTCTCTCTCCCTTCAGCAAATAATCAGCATGAACTGATGGAGCTCTACACCACAGTTGTGGTCTGGCACTCGCTGCCTCCGCCCCGTGGAGCTGTGCTGCCAACCTCATTGCAGCAGAAAAAATGACAAGACAACTGCTGCGGTAAACAGACTACAGCTGAATTAGTATTATCTAAATAGAATCGCCTTTTCTTCTTGGCCCGGATGAGACAAGTTTAGCACCGTGGTACAATTAACATAGTGGCCTGCAGCTGAATGTGGGGGAAAGTAAAGAGACAGAGATAAAGCGTGAGCAGCAATAAACCAACAAATCAACTTTATGCATTCATGCCTCCTGGTTTGTGGTGCACAAGTTCAGATGCATAATGCTTGAATATGAATAAAATATATTCCCAGGTTTCTTTTGTTTCAGCAGTGGAATTGCTCATTTCAGTCAGCCAGCTTACATGGAACAGATGTATTATATGAAAACACAGTTAAAGAAACCACAAGTAGCACATTTATTTGGCATCTAGGCTCTGACCTCATCATCGCCCACGAGCATACAAAAGGTTCAGGACAACAGCAAACCTCTCCCATAAACCACATGTTTTCACAGAGCCCAACGCAAGATTTCTTCTACCACAGACTTTAAGACCAACCACTGTGCGCTCACCTGCCAGGCACCTAAGATCACAAGTGGAGCATGCTATCAAGTGACATGAGGTGGATAAATCTACCCCCCTGCATTGCAGCAAGGCAGCAGCATAGAACCCATCAGCTATGCCGCAGATAATTATGAAGAGCAAATTAAAAATCACAAAAATGTAGCAGAGAATCTCTTCATATGTATGATAAGCTGCAGATAGTGCTGATAGTGCAGCTCACTGTAAAAACAGTGTCATAAAAAAATGGATAACAGCAGCTTAAATCTAAATATGACAAACAGTGAAGGGCAGCTGTAGCTTAAGAGTTACAGCGGACTGTTCACTGATCTTAGTGTTTGGGTTCAGTCCACGCTTCATCCTGTCTATATGTCCAAGTGTCCTCAGGCAAGAAATGATTCCCAAATACTCCCGAATGTCAGGCAAGAAACCTCTGAGGTTTGAAGCAATAAATTACTGTACTGTACTGTACTGTAGTCACTTCAAATTTAGCATGCAAGTTGTTAAACAAAGCTATTTTGAGTGGAAATATTTTTTTATAACCAGAGAGACCACTGAGAATCTCCCAAAATGTGTTTCTAATGTATTAATTGCTGACCCATATTCAACTTAGACTATGCTTCATGGCAGACTTTGTTTCAGGAAACTGTTCAACATATATTTTTTCCTTTGTTGTGTTATGAAAAGGGCAGAACACACATAGATATATCTTACTTTGTGCTTTGGTCCCCATACCTGTGCGTGATGATATCTTTTCAAGCGCGGGCCTCCATTTGAGCCAACAGTCCTGTTCTCTCAGACTGTTTTCGTGGCTCAGAAATTTTAAAAATGCATATTTGGAGTTCCCCTCTTCATTTTTCATTAGATAGTGGTTCTTGCAGGTCCCAACACTACACTACTTTATCATGGTTATGCTCTGGCAATGACAAAAATAGAAATAGTTCAGAGTGATAACCTTAACGTCGCAATCTCTGCACAGATGACCTCTTTGTTTGCACATGAAACTACACGGCTGAGTGGTCAGCGCCTCCAAATACCCATACATGTGTGTATGAAAGCATGTCAGTTGTCAGGCTCCAGTTCTCTGCCTGCACTTATGCCACATGGTGATCCGAGCCTACTATTATTTAGTAATTCATTTAATTATTATCTAAAATGATTAAATCAATGCTATAATAGAACACTAACATTTTTTAATATGACTGTAATATAAGACTGTAATCGGTTCAAAGTAATGTTATATTTATACTGAAAACTAAGAGAGAAAACTAAAAGTTAACTTTTCTATCTAATTTTATCTTGTGATAGTTTATTTTAAACTCCTGTTTGTTTTTCTGCATGTTTAATTTATTTTTAACAATAACCTTATTAGTCATAGACCACCATTTTCCAGCACAAACTTATGGTCTGTATATGAAGCAAAAAAAAGCAAAGGAAAATGTGATTTGGAAGTGGCTAAAGTGAAAGAGGGTAGGTCGTTACCGTGCTTAAGATATTATTATAAGGCAGCACAAATGAGGCCACTTGTATGCTGCTGTGACCCAGAGTATATTGCTAAGTGGGTGGATTTGGAAACCACACATTTAGATACACCACTACAAGCTATATTAGGTAGTAAAAGTTTGTAAGAGCAGCATTTCGTTAGTCTAAACCAATGGTCTAAAGTCCCCCTTAGAATTTGGTTTAAGGAATGCAAATCACCTTCAACTGAAAGACAGTCTAGGCTGCTGAGGTGGGTTGCCTTTGATCCAGACTTTAAACCGGCAAGGACTGATGGTAGGTTTAAGTATTGGTATAGAATTGGTGTCACTTCCTGCTGCTATATTTCATCAGAGGGAGTACTTGACAGTTTTCAGAAACTCTCTGATACATATGGTTTAGAAAAGTCTGATTTCTTCAGGTATTTACAAACCAGGACTTATTTTAATGCTGAGATAAAGTCTATGGAGGAAAGTGATACCAATCTGATTGACATATTTGGAGGCATGTACAAAAATAAGGGAAGTAGGAAACTTGTGTCAAAATTGTATTCATGTATTCAATCCAATAAGAAACATTCAACAAATAAGATTCGATTGAAATGGGAAAAGGAATGTGGGCTTGTCATCACAGAGGAGGACTGGTTCTATATGTGTCCTGTGCAGTCTACCTCCACCAGTTCAGGTCTCTGGAGAGAATTTTGTTGGAGGAATTTGATGAGATATTTTATAACGCCTAAGCTAAAAAGTGTGCAGATGGGGGAGGTGGGAGGGGCTCTGTGCTGGAGGAACTGCGGAGAACAGCTGGCAGACCATTTCCATATATTTGGGGGTTTCCAGTCATTCAGCCATACTGGCAGGGGGTGACACGGGCGATACAGGTTTTTGGTGTTGGAATTAACTGCTCCTTTCCTGCAATCTATCTGGGAAATATCGCAGCTTATCTATTAGTGCAAGACAGGTATCTGTTAAAGATCCTACTAGCAGCCAGCAAGAAAGCTGTAACATGAAAGAGCTGCGGGCAGTTCCTCCAGCAGTGACTGACTGGATAGATATTGTAAATACTATACAGATTATGGAGGGAATGACCTCACTAAATCTCCGGGTGGATAAATTTCTGCAACACTGGGAAAAATGGATTGTGTTTGTGACCTCACAAGGCGACGTCTGAGCCATTATTGTATGATATCTGACGTGTATTTCCATCAGTGCAATAACAGAATGAATGTATAGGTGACCAACTGTTTGCTTCAACATGTTCTGTTCTATATTTGGGCATTTCTATAAAAATAAAGTATTTAAAAAAAAAAGAAAATGTGATTTGGATGCAGCCAACAGCAGAGACGGTAAACAGCCAACACTTAAAATCTCTCTTTTCCAGAAGCATTTAGTTCTAGCATAAGAAATCTAATCAAAGTTTGTATATTTTTATCTATTTCTTGGTGTGAAACTCTCCTAACACCTTATGATGGTGTCTTATGTTGTTTTTTTCTCTTTAATTTGTTACTCATCAATTGTCATTTTATACTTAGATTGTTGTCTATTTTGCTTAAAATGTCATTCTAACTTGACAGGAAAAAATATCCCTGTCTTTAACAGACTAAATCTAAATCTTGGAATAAATCTTCAATCTTGCAGCTCCTGTTTCACCGTGTGTCAGACACTTAGATATTCCACAGAATATGGAAACACAGTATCAGCAAAAAAATTGGAGGGGAACAAATATCAAGAGGATACAGTAAGAGTGACAGGTGTGAGGAAAGGGAATGAGGAAAAACAGCTTGACAGGCAGTCATTGTTTTAAGGCTATAGGCAAGATAAATGTAGCATGGGTATAAAGTGTGTGAAGTAAGTGAGGAGTGGAGTTGAGAAGGAGGCAGAGAGACACGGGTTGAAGACAGAGTGTGGGGAAAATAATGGTTGTCTAAGATGAAATAGATACAGCGAACTGCCCATTGTATGCAGGACCACAGTCCTAAAACAAACTGGCGTACTGTACATGACACACTGACGCAGAGAGTTGCTTCAAAAATTTGTCAGCCAAAAAAAGAAGATTTCAAACATCTGTGTGAGCTTCAAGAGACTATACCCTACCAGCCCCGCAACCTGTCATATGTTTCCCTTATTTCTACTGCCTCTGATACTGCATCTGTCTGCTTTGCCTTCATCCTTAACCTACACCTACATGCACAGTCACACGCAGCCAAAGTTTGTGTGCAAGCATGAGTATGTGTATATTTCTCTCTCTCACACACACAAGCATACACACACATCCTGCACTTCAGATCTAAAATGAGGTGGAAAAGTAACTGCGAAGCCAGACAGACGCCTGCAGCTATCTCAGGGATGAATACAACTATTCCATTACAAACACCTTTAATGTCGCCATGGTGCGTCTGGCTTGCTATGCACTCCCATCATTTCATTTTTCTTGAAGGTACCTTCCCTATTATTTCTGGTGGTAACTTTGTAGCGTACAACTCATAAAGAGGGAAAAGCCGCAATCAACCAATATGTTTTCTTAATGAGAAGGCATTATAAAAGTCTTTCATGGTTTTTTTTCAAGCCTGGTGTAGTAGTCTGCAACACATTAACAACCTTAGAAAATAAATTCAGATTACAGACGCAAGGTGCTGGAGGAGAAATAACCCAACTCTGCTGTAATGTGTGAAAGACTTGTGACATCTGTGTTGGAAGGATTACTATAAATGCAACACTCCTCTTTCCCCCGGACTATTTTTAATCTGCCCGTCACAGCTGTGTAATCTAATGTGAGCTTGGTGGTAGATTTTATCATTTTTTTTAAAATGATATTCCTTTAAAATCTCATCTTAGCCAAATATTTAACATACTTGCAGGGGAAGTTATAGTGACTTCGATGACCCAGGTAACGACCAGTGTGAGGCCCTTCACTATTTTGCTTACTACAATTATTATTGTTCCTTTAAAGACATTTTACCTGAGTAAAAAATAAAGCCCTTTTGTATAAATATACTTAGACAAAAGTAAAAGGGAGTCAGTTAATAAATATTCTGATTAACATTACATTTTTTAACAGTTTTAACAGTGGAGCAACATCCTGCTACAGAGCTCACATAGTAAATCCAAACTCACCTATAAAATTCCATTTATATACACAGATTTTGCAGCCCGTGCCTTTATAACACTTATTATTAGGCTAATTATAAAGGCACAGCGGCTAATCTCCGCATAGTCTTTCCACAATTATACGGATTTGATTTTATTTATTGTTTGCTATTGTTCTTTTGGAATTGTATATTTCTAAATCTTAAACAAAATGTATTCAAGGACGACGGACTCAGGTCTGAACCCCGAGAATAAACTACTGTCAGAAACAGCCATCACTGTTAAATGTCATCCTATACGTTCTCAAAATTTATTAGTTATTTAATTGTTGTCATGTTTAAAAAAGGTAACTGCCACCAGTAGTTTTTGATAGTTACAGTTCATTTACATACTATGTAAAACAATGAGCTTTTCTTTGATCAAATCAGCGTTTATCGTTACTTAAGTCCACTCTAATGCTTAAAAATAACTGTTTACAATCTCTTTCATTATGTGAGAAATACATATGTACGCACATGGGTAGCAAAGATAATTAGTTTTCTCGCAGCTATATACCAGCACACCACTTCAAACTATACCCACGCACAGGAACAGATATGTCCATAGAAAATTGTGACATAAGCTGAAGGTCAAATAGTGCTTCAAGTTGAGGTTATTATTGGACCAGATAACTGCCTTGCAGCATGTTTGGTGTTTGTTTGCTTTGACTTTTGATCTAACAAAGTCCTGATCCTTTTTTAAAATATGAACATTAGATAAGAAGTGGTTTGCCTTTGGCTTTTGAAAATGGAATAATTTATACACTGTCACAGCTTCTCTTTATTTGAACTTTTTTTTTCTGTTGCTCATCTATGCCACAGAACCTGGTGTTGAATGTGAGTGGACAGTTATCATTTTGACCAATGTCATATTAAGCACATTCCTTAACACTTGTATGCATTTTGTCTTTCTCTTATTGGCTTTTGATACCAAGATGTATCTGCAAACAAGTTATTCATATTTGGCTTTCATTCTTTACTTTTTACATCATTACAATTTCAAGGACCCTTTCATAACGTTTTTAACAAAAACTCATTTTGATTTCTGTAAAATGTTCAAACATTTCATGATGCAGAATTTGTTGATTTTTGGGGGGTTATATATATAGGAGGTGAGAATCACAGAGGAACTTATGATAATGATGGGATCACAATACACTTCTTAAACTTGATACATTATCTACACAGTTTGTACTTAAACCAGTCCACAAGTGTCATCGTGTCAATGGTAAAGCAAAACACTGGCAAGAAGTTAGACTTCCTGAAAGCAGAAAAATGAGGATATGCGTCAAGAGCACTTGGTGCTCAGTTGGGGCACCAAGCAGAATCCTGCACAAAACCCTGGGAAATTGGCTTTGGGTCCTTATGGAGCCTGTGGACAGTCCTTACAGGGACATTTTTCAGTCTATTAAGTACCCACATGAGCCACACATCCATGTAATGATTTATAGATATTACCATGTAAGTATTGATGTTGTGACAGTGGTGGTATACTGACTTTGTATTTAGCTCAAAGCACTGCTGTCTAAGTGCAGCCTCAAAGTGCTGTCAGCATGGCTATAAAACTGATTTTTATTATGGCCTCACTGATCCTGTCAGATTTCATCATTGCTATGTTTTCAAAATAAAAATAAAAAAACAAATTTGCACATATTAATTTAAAAAAAAAATGTCTTCATGACTTGGTTCACATTGACATTGCTAAACCTCACAAGAATCTGTGGCTAAATTACAAAGCGTCTTAGCAAAAAACCTACTTTGAGAGGAAAAAATTCATGCAATTTCTTTCTCAAATATCGAAAAAAGATCATATCAGGGACCATTAAGAAATTGAAACTCTTTCTGAGGAGCAAGCTGCCATGCAGTAAAGAGTCACCCTGTCCCTCTATCTCCCAGTCTGTCACCTTAAGTATGCTCTTTTCCTCCCACCCTCATCCTCGCCTCCCATTCTGCTGGTTTATTATGCTTCTACACTTAGCGATAAATGTGATATGTGTTGTATATTGCCTATTCACATAAAAAATAAAATAAGAACTATTGTGACCGCACTCATTTGCCTGTTGTCTCCACACTGCTTCATCTAGTTGAGATCCCTCTTTTGTCAATTACAGCTCTCCCTTCTTCTGCACTGACAAAGCTGTTTTATTTCAAACTGCCTCATTGACACAAAGAACTTTTTTTGCTTTTTGTCGTCGTCTTTGTAAAAATTGGCTGCATAATCTTATGATGCACACTGAGCTCTGACACTGTGCTGACAAGCAATGACAGCGATGAGTGTTAGCAGGGAAGCACAAGGTATTTTATCTTAATGAGCTGCCGTACTGTCTGAGTTTCCCTCCACCTGTGATGTGAGAGGTTCCTTTCTCATCTCCTTATTCATCATACTACTGGTTTCTGTGTGTGTGCCTGTCCTCTTTTGTCTATCTTTGTCTGCCTCTCTGTTCTTTATGGTCTCATTTAAAGTTTGCCTTACAGTCATTTTTTCTATTCTTGCAGTTAAACAGGCGGCACATTTGCTTTATATAGAATCTTTCCTACAGTCAGTTTTCACTGGTGAGTTTTTCCATTAGCAGTAACACCTTCTCAGAAACACCTGCCCCCCATCTGTGACCATGTGTCCAACCTGTGGGAAAGCAGCCTTGTGAAAAAAGTGACCTTGTCTCCTTTTGGCCTACATTATCAGGACTGTGCTATGGAGAGGGTCCGCTAATGCACACTAATCCTCCAACACAATGACCCCAATCCCTTAAATCTGTCAATAGGGAAGCCGATGCTCCAGATTAGAGATCCTGCTGTAATGATACTCGGAGACTCCTCTTCTGTCTTGTTGTTTACAAGACACGCTCACACTTATGATTTACATGCTTCATTACATGCAAATTAGCCCTGACTGGGCTTGTATCACAATGGAATATTTACAAAATAATGTAACTGAAATATGCATGACAATGGATTATTGCCAAAGTAATGTAACTTAAATTATGTTCAATTATGTTATTCCCCCAACCAGTCAGAGCCAATTTGAATTGCACACAAAGCTTTCATAATGAATATGATTAACTGAATTGCCTTTCTACAACTGTGGAGAAGCCTCCACATAGATAGCATTTGAATGGTTTTCAGTTTATATTTGAGAGAAGAAGGGATGAACCTGAGTAAAAATGCCTGAGGAATCAAACAGGCTACAGCATTCCAGTGGAAAAGCACATAGAGACATTTTTCGTTATTCCATTGTTGCTTTACAAACTGCAGCCTTATATCTTAATCATTACTGTATTAGAACTTTTGAGTTCTGAGTTCTGAATTCCTGTTTGATAGACCAGGTCCGCAATCAAAGATGCCGGGCCATGATGCACCGCAGAGACAGCTTTGAATCACTGCTTATCTCCGAGGGGAGTTTGTTTACTTTTCCTGCCGCTGCTGGACAGATAAATCGACTGGAAAAAGGGAGAGAGTACAAAGACGCTGGGCCTGTAGGGTAGTGAATTTGGAAGAAAGTTATTAAAACTGCTTTTATCAACACTCTAAATCCACCCGATGCTGTCGTGCAGCAGGGAGCGACGGAGCTTGCTGTCATATCCACAGCTGCCAATTCCTGTGGTGCAGGGCATCAGATTATCTGGGCTTCTTTAAGCTGGGGACGCTGTTTATGCATCACAGCTCCGAGAATGTAATTTTGAGAAGTGTAGCTGTGGTCACCTCAGAGACACAGGGAGGAGAATGGAAAGAAAAGAGACAAATTAGCCATGAGTTACAATATGCAAGCCTCCAGCAGTGATAAAATACCTTCTATTCTATGGGGACACTTTCACAATACGCAAAATGGGAATCACTTTCTTTTTTCCCATCACTCTCTTACCCTCTGTGTATCAGTTATTTTGTGCAGCAGCAGCACAGAATCCCAATAATAGCAAGCAGATCAAATGCGTCGCTGTCAGTATGACATTTTGCTGAATGACATCAGCCTCAAATCACATTTAATAGTGATTAAACGTAATTAAATCCCACTGATTCATTGCAGAGCTGCAGCCTATAATCCAAACCATTCACCATGCTTTCCAATGACTGATACTTTCCTATTTAAAACAGTGATTGAATAAAATTGAATTTCAACAAATGTATCCAATTGTTCTTTATTGATAGGATCTCGTAGGAAATACACATCACATTTTGGTTTAAAATAAAGAGGATGTTACATAAAAAAGGCATCATCATTTTTCATTCACACATGAAAAATCCTGCAGTTGAATATGTATTGCTCTGTGTCAAGAGACTGAGATTAGACATTTTTACAAATTGTAGAACCAGGCCCCCAGGAGGAGCCTGAAGCCCAAGGTAACTTTGTTAAAAAATTCAGAAACAATGTCCACTGCAAACTCTGCACAGACTATATTTGCATAGCATGCATTTGATTTGAATAAATATCTGGTGAGGACTACAGTGACAGATTGCTCAAAATAACTTGATAAATGTTGCATAGCGGTATTCTCTGACAAATTGCACAGACTCTTCAGGTATTCACTAGAGGAATCCTAGAAAAAAAAGCATAAAAGGCTGGAAAAGAATAGAAAGAAATAATCCCTCCCATACTGCATTTACCCTGACAACTAGCAATATCTGGAGCCATTTCTACAGGGGCAACAGAACTGTACAAAAGAACAAGGAGATGAAAATGTATCTGTTTTGAGTTAGAAATGTAGCAATAAGTTGTATTATAGATATATGTATATTTACATCATTATCAGTTCTGAAGAGGACATCTTTCTCAAATACAATAAGCTTGCATTCAGAGGCTAAAATCATGCTAACAGCTTCTTAAAAAATGAACACAGTATCTCTTAAGTTGCTCATAATGGGCACACCATTACAAATATGTATTTACAGGCTTGTACTGAGCACATACTTGAATATATAATATTCTGCATTTGACCTCAATAAATTCACCCCTTAAATTGATTTATCTTCATCAAAAAACAGCTTTTATATTTTAGAAATTCTACATCTGAACATGCTGCGAATGTACGCATTGTCGTTTACTTTCTCCCTCTTGTCATACTCTTACACACACATAGACACACCCCAATACACTCACTGGGACTCCCCTACAGGTTTGACCACAGGCCACGGCATGTCAGGTAGAGGTGTCTGGGGCTCGGCAGGAGCGAGCTGTTGTTGCATATGATGGTTGGCCCAGTTTAGGTCCACACCGTTCTTCTTCAGTGCAGCCAAGTGTTTGATGTCCAGTGTGGTGAAGGTGGTGAACTGAACCTGGTTCCGCTTGCTGGTGGGTGAATGAAGCGGTTCGCTGCGATGCGGCCTGGCCAGCAAGGTGGCTGAACGGTTGGCCATTGGGTCGACCGCCTTTCCCTGAAACTGCTGCTGCTGGGAGCTGGTCCTGCTGCGGCCCAGGGTGGCAGTTCTTTCGGGGACAGAGGGGACACTCACAGTGGGCAGGGTTCTCTCCAGGTTGCGGTGGCCGATTGAATCCATGGAGTGGCGAGACTCCAGAGGGCGATGAGCCTCACGCTTAAGTGTGGACACTTGGGCCGGGACACCTGGGGCAGGGGTACTATTATTGTTGCTCCCCAGCCACACCCAGTCATGCTTATGATCCTTCGGGTCCCCACTGGGTACGGGGCCTGTCTGTATGGGGGTCTTGTGATTACGAAAGCAGAGGTTATATGAAGCGCAGTTGAGCAAAAAAGCCAAGATAGCCACACAGGAGACCCCCACCAAAGCATACATGCCGATTTCCAAATCTGTCATGGCTTTAAATGTCCTGATGAGGTCGCTCTCTATTACTTTTGGGGTTTTAGATTTAGGAGGCTCCTTCTTGGGTGTTATTTCTGCTTTAGAAATGTCTTTGTTTGGATGTATATTGGGACTGTCGAGCATGTTTCCATAGCTTCTCTTCTGCCCTTCTCCTTTTATAACTAGGCCCACTGTTGCATCCACGGGTTTGGCAGTGGTCAGCGGTGAATTTAAGCTCGGTTTGCTCACCACTGTCGAGGCAGTCGAGGAAGGGACAGCGTATGTGGTACCTCTCGTAGCTCTGGTTGTAGTCCCAATCCACACGACATGTGGCTGCATATTTCTTGTTGAAAATGTGGTTGAAGGGATAGTTTCTCCCTTAATGGACCTTCTCTGGTCAGGTACTGTGCCTCTGAACAACCAATTAGATGTATCTGTGACAGCACGCTGTGATGTCACTGTCGTTCTAAGCTCACCTATCACTTCTGATGCACCACTGTCAAAATTTCTATTTCCATCAGCACCAACTTCACCATCAGCACCACCACCTCCTGCTTCAACCCTGACGCTATTCTGGAAGTTGATCCTCAGGAGCCCTGTGCCCACTGCCAACTTGCTTTTCCTCTTGGACTTCTGGCATTCCTCACAGATCCTCAGCTCCACTCTCACCAGAGCTCCCCGCCCTTCACCTTCACCTTGTGCTACTACAAATGTAGACTTTGGGGTACGGCGTACTGTGGCTACCCCCTCATCCGGGGTGGAGACCGTCAGAGAGTAAACACTGCGATCAAACAGCTCCAGCGGAACGACTGCACCGTCACTGAACTGAACCCAGCAGCTAACCACTGCCTCCTGCAAGAAAGTAAAAAAAAGAAAGAAAGAAAGAAAGAACACTGTGATAACAGAGCAGTACAGAGCTCATATGTGGAAGAGAAGGTCAAAGAACATGTAGCAAATCAATATTCCCCCCCTGTCATCAGTGAATGCTACACTCCCATTAATGATAATAACACTAAATTGCCGTGGCTAAACTCTTGATGATTACATTCGCCGGGGTTCTATTGTTCCATGGATTTTAGTTCATAAAGTCCTGAAATTAAATATATTCCAACCACAGTTTAAATAAGAGTATAATAAGAGTTTCCTACAAGAAGAAAATATAGTGGCAGGGGTCATGTTAAGACCAGAATCAGCCAATCCAATCACATTAATACACAATGACCTATTTCCGGGTGCTAATGTGAGCCACTGGGTCGCCACAGACCTAACCTATATTGTGGGTTTGAATACATTCCTGAATCGCCCTGAGCAAAACATTAACAGCTTGCCTTCACAGACACAATTGGCTGGTCATCTGCACTGGCATGGTTCTAATAGTTTGTTATTGACAGGGGCAGACCAGCCACAGTGACACTGTACGGTAGATAAACTGAGCTGCCGTTCCGGCAGCTATGGACTGCCTAATTGCTGCCCCATGCCTGCGTCGGGGAGCTGGTTTAAAATGGGCAAGCTGCCATGGCTAAATGTGTGAGTGAGCTTTTAAAATGATCATCCGTGAACGCTGTCTGTCTCCTCCGCTCTTTCACACAGCGTGGTAACCGTGGTTGATGGTCGGTGGTGTGAACACAATGAGTTCACATCCGGAGAGGCAAAGAGAAAACACAAAGATTAGCACACCCTTAAGGCCATTTGTGCGTAAATCTGCTCTGTTGTGGCAGTTATTATAATTCAAATCCTCTCTGCAGAATCCCATTACATCTTTGTTGAAAAATGAAAATTTAGAACACGTTAATAACACACTGGTGTATCATTGCAAGTTTAACGTGTACTTTGAAGCTTCCTTCACAGGAAGTTTGCAATGTAGCTGTTTTGAACTATGTTGTTTATGGTGCATACAGTGCCTTTGCTCCCTGTGCAGGAGCAATCGTACGTCACTGGAGAAAATGAATGTGGAGGAGTGTTATCACCTTACAAAAGGGACTTTTCTTTGTGCTTCTTTAAGCAGCTGAAAACACTAGTGCAAGAAACACTGACCCTGCATTGCTTGAACATTTGGATCTTTAATAACTAACAATGCTAATTAGTGTTTAAATTCCCAAACAGATCTTGAGATTTTTAGAAGAATATCTGTTGGGTACCAAACAAAATAATAGGCAAGGCAAGGCTGCTTTATAAATGTATTATATTTAATATACTGAGGCAATTTCAAGTGATTTACAGAATAATAAAAGTACAATAAAGGTAAAAAATTAAAAATTAGAAAGCACTGAAGTACTGACAAGAGAAATAGATGATACATCGTAAAGACTTAAAGGCAAAAGAAGCAGAAATAAATGTGTTTTGGCTGAATTCAGACAAAATCTGGCAGAATTACACCTCCTGCATACAGTGACAGAATTCCTGTATGCCATACCTCTAAAAAGGAAACTAAATACAGTCAGAAATACTTTTACTTTAGATGAAAATTATGAGCGAGCTCAAAGGCTTTTAAGATTCAAATGCTTCTCCTTTATTTCTTCCTCTCTACTCCACATCAGATCCTACAGCCTGAGGCGGACTAGAATCATAGATTCTGTTCTAGGTCAAAAAGCTGACCATCCACAGATGGATGAGAATCGTACATGGTAATAGGCCCCTCCCAGCGCCTCCCCAACTCACACACACACACACACACACACACAAACATACTAATGTAATACAGTCTGATATAATCTGGGAGGTTATTTTAGGTCTGCGCTGCATGATTACAAAATGCTGCTCCACTGTATTGGTGTAGCCAGTAGGCCATCCCCAGATGTCCTAGGGGTCCGAAGGTTCATGTGGCACAAGCATGTCAGAGATGTATTTAGGCCAGGGTCCACAGAGTGATTTGCAGACAGGCAACAAATGACTCTGTGGCTCTGGGCCCAAATACATACAAGGAAAGTAGGAAAAAGATCAATTCCCTAATTCAGAGTTGCCACATTTCTTGTGAAAATGTTTCCTACAGACAAGGGGCCCTATCGTACGCTTTCCGCCGTGTGCCAGTGGCGCATTGGGCGGGGAAAGTTTCACATTAATTCAGGGGAGTTTCCAGGTCAACCGTTGCCACCT
>JAQMCX010000027.1:1607678-1671953 GCA_029814765.1 Acanthurus leucopareius
ACACTTGGTGGCTTAAAATTTGTTTATTTTATTTTGCACTTATTCAACCCCCCCCCCCCCCCCCCCCCCCCCCCCCCCCCCCCCCCACACACACACACACAAACCGGACAGATGTGCTACAACAAATATCTCTGTCTCTGATGATAATTTACATGTCTGCCTCTGAAAAACTCACACACCTGGACAAAAAATAAATCTGGCGCTGCACTGTATTATCCATACAGTAGGTCACTTTCGAACACCTAAACCTGATTACGTTTCTAATCTTTTAACCCATTTTCCCACCTTGTAATGTACATCTTGTCAATGTTTAGCAGCAGCTTAGCTCTCATACATCCCACAAGTTGTCAGCAAGCCTGATGTAGTTTTATTTTTACACTTTAACTCCTCTTTCGACTTGGATTTACAACTACTTTCCAGTTTATAAGATGCCTGATAACATCTTTTTAATCCATTTTTAGGTAGTGGCAGTGTGTGGTTAAGAAGCTCTGGGTGATCAGTGTTTATTTTTTCCCTGCTGATGCTGGTGGACTAAAGCATCAGGCAACACTCGGCAGATGTTCCCCAGCAGCTTCGCATTCTGAACTCTGTCGGCCTGACAGCTGCTGACCGCAATTCCAAAAGGACATGTTCTAGTTCAGACAGCGACACTGACCCAAACATAAGCCACTGAATCAGAGGGGGGGCACAAAATCAGAAAGCAATATCGGTGCTCTGCTGGCAGAGTCAAACTGAGAGATCTTGACGCCCAATGTTTATAATCTGGCTTGCAGCGATCAAGTTGGACTCAAGTAGTTCAGCTGTATTATAAATCTGCCTCTTTTTCTGAAAACAGCGTTTACACTCTGTGGTAAGCCGTTCCATTGTCGGTTCATTCATTCCTTACTCGTTCATTCAGTGAGTCGAAGTGCTAAATCCCTTACAGGGTTAATGTTGGGCAGATGAACACTTCTTATCATGCAGACACCACAGAAAGGGCAGAAATCCAAACACACAGCCTTATCTGCAGACTGCAATAAATGTACATTTTCTGGTGCAGCTTTCATTTATTTATTTACATCTGTAGTGATGAGGTGGTTGACATTTAAACAGTAATTTATCTTGTAGATGGCAGAAAAAAGAGCATGACTTCTGGAAATTTATATATAAAAAAAAAAGATTCACCAAAAAATTATACAATTCATGCTCTTTGGTGCAGGGGGGACAAAGTATAAAGCCAAAAAAACCAAGGAAACAGTGGCACTCTAAATGAAAAGCAATTAAAAAGCCTTTATGAGTGTGGCTAATGCATGGCAAAGATAAAAATTGAATCTTCATGTTGTGGCACACAGGCCTCCATTAGGGTGACCAGAAACATCTTGGGGCTGAGGGTCTGTGCGCCACAATGCGTTGGTGCTTTCATTATTTTTTTTACCATGCATTAGCCACAAAAATAAAGGCTTTTTAATTGCTTTTTTAAGAGTGCCTTGGTTACTCTCTTTTCGGCTTCAGTAATTTATCCTGCTCTAAGTTTTTGCAGAATAATCATAAGATTTTACTTAAAAAAAAATAAACTACAACCTTCTTCTGAAAAATCTATTAGTTCCACTGTTACAGGGAAACAGTTTTTTTTTCTCTTGTGAATTCTGAAATGAAATATTTTGCCGCTCCAATTTTTGTTTTATCAGTGTTTACTGGTGTACCAGGATATAACTCAGTGAATCTCCTGTCCAAGACAGACATGTGCCTTCCATTTGTTTTTAGTGGTTGTATCTTAATGTAAAGTTTGTTAGGACAAGTACCCAAAATAACATATTTAAATATATTATAAATTGCATCATGATCACAAAAAAAGTGTCTGAAACATATCCAACTCTGCTTTGTATTTGAAAATTTGATGTAAAGGAAAAACTTGAACTTGAATGCCTCTTCAAACTAGACAAGTTGCAGTTTACATCTGTGTGTTAAAATTCCTATAATATTTTTAGTGAAGACTTAAAGAGAATTCAAGAAAAGATCATCTGGCAAAACAGAGGTTATCACTTTATTAGCATGTGTGATTCCAGTGAATACTTTTCAGTGAGAAACATGCAGTGTTTACTTAAAGGCTGCTTTTACAGAGGAGTACAGAGGACTGATAGAGACCTCAGTCACATGGTGCAAAAACAATTCCCTGGAGCTCAATATCAATATAATCAATGTATGGTTGACTGCAGTGTTTCAGATTTGGATGCTGCTGCACAGAAGCTACAAATTTTAAAATGTGGATGCTTCACACACACTTCAACCCAGCAGGACAGGAAATCAATCATCACTAGAGTGTCAAGGTGGATACGCAAGGTGAGTGTCACCAATTCAGTATCATGTGAAAGTTTGCTTTCTTCTCCTTCATTACTACGTGATGTTGAATAAAATGTCTGCAGATCAATACCATGTAAAAGTGAAGTTGACCTCTGACCTTTAGATATAAAAATGTCGTCAAATTTATTGTACATGCGTGTGAGATCTTCCAAATTCTAAGAGTTCATTCTTGAATCAAACTGGAAATTTGCTTCTTTGAGTACTTTTTATGTAAGAAGACTATTATAAAACAAGAATTTTAAACAGTTTAGAAATTAATGCAGATGTTCTCCTCACCATGACCAGAGGTGCCAGCCCCACATAGTCTCTTTGAGTTGTGTAGATCCGCATCGTGCCCACATCCTTGACATTTCCCGGCATCTCCAGACGCCAGGAGATAGTCTGACTCTCAGCGTGCTCTGAAACATCTTTTGGCACAAAGTCGAGTTGCAGAACTTCCAGAAGACCCCTGTTAAGAGACACAGTTTTAAAATACAATATGTTTGGACAAATTATGGCAGAACTTTGTTGAAGAGCAGCCAACATGCCCCCGAGTGGCTGTTATGAGATCATCTTAAATGCTAAAATGTGGTGTAACAGAAGCAGAAGAAAAAGAGTCATTAAGTCACTGAACTGACTCAGTAATGTTAGTTACACTGCAAAATCTACTTTATCTAAAATGTGTTAATGTTAGCCAACAGCAGCTACCAAAAGCCAAGTAAGGCTCAAGCTAAGAGTGTGGGATGGTTTTAATGCTTATAAATTCAGGATTTCAGATGATGGTGATAAAGATGAAAAATTTCTTATTTCTCCTTTTAAAAAAAGTTACATTGCCTCGCTTTAAAAGTTGATTTCAGATATTTTTGGACACTTAGACAAAAAAAAACACTTGTGTTTTGGGGTGGTTTAAATTTGTCTTTCATTAGAAATAAAATCTAATTCAGAACCTGGCATGTTGTATATAAACTGTGAACACAAGCACTGTTGTTCAAAGACTTTTACTTTTAATGAAGACACACAGTACATAGTCATGATTGTGTTTTATACAGCAGAACAATAACAATAAACTCAAAGCGAAACTAAACCCAATTTTAATCAAGGGTTTATTTGTGAAGAAATAAAACTTCTATTAGCTCTTGAACTGTGTCCGCATACAACTCTAAATCTACAGACCAATTGCAACTGTGGTTTTTATAGTTGAGACTTAAAATATAGTGAGCATAACTAAAGTCAAATTAGAGTAATGTTAGAGATTATTTAACTAGCAAGTTCTTAAACACACATTATGATCTGTTGCTCAAGGTCTCTGAATCAAAACAATAAAACAATAAAAACAAAAGATATCTTTTGATGACATCATAAAGTAGCGTGGAATCATGGGATTTGTTTATTTCATTGTTAAGCAGCCACTATTGCGGATGAAAATCCATTCAGACTGATTCAGGCAGAACTGTTAACAGATAATATGATGTATTAAAGGTGTGTTCCTGTTACTTTTAGTCTTGTTTACTGATCCTCTCCCTCACTCGCTGACTGTTTTCACACAAAGTTACTGACAGAGAACAAAATGAAACCCAGTGTAACACCGAGTAAAAAAACAGATTTTTCTGGGGTTGAATACTGTTGCAAATATTCAGAGTAATGCAAGAAGACAAGTAAACAAAATATTGTCTTGATTTTATATATTTTTAAATATCAGAATATAAAACAAATATATTAGTTTTTTGACACTTAACATGGAATTATCGTTGAACTGTTATTTTAAATGATAAGAGAAACAGTCGTCTTTTTGATCAGTTTAAAAAAATCCAACATTAGTCTGAAAACCTGATGTTTTTCTGTTAGATATTTGTTATTAAACCTTTGAAAAGTGTCATATTTCACTTTTTTTACAAAAACACTGCGTGGTGTCATGAGACAAAGATGCTTCAACATGAAAGGAGCTGAGATGAGGTTCGTACTCTCTTGTTCCTTGGAGAGACACTGTCTATGGAAATAATAAAAAAAAAAAACAGGTAAAAAAAAATACTCTGAAAATTGTGAACAGCAAAACGTAGACTTTCAACCAAGAGCGAACGCAATACACAAGAGGTCTCATTTCCATCAGCAGATGGAAGAATAAGGTGAGAGTGTGGAGGGAAGATTAAGTGAGCTGGCAGAGACTTGAGCCAAGTATTCTGGTCAAAGGATTGTCAAAGAAATGGCATGTGATGTTATTTGATGCTGGAGAGAGGGTGTAGGCATACCTGCCAGGAGGAACAGATCAAAGGGAAAATCGAGCAGAATGTGAATGGAGCTGTGGCACTTTGAAGTGGAGCAAAACTTTGCATAAAGCAAAACAATGAACTTCTGCAGTGCATGGCTAAAACTCACATTATTACAGTGAAATATAAAAATCTCCAAGCAATGATACATCCAAACATACACTTTAGAACCATAGAAAAACATGAAAGTATTAATTTTCCATCAAAAGGAACTCAAGGACTGACCGCTTTTTAGACTGAAATGAAAGTACAATAAATTAAATGGAAGAGACTATTATGAGGTTACGTGTGGCACTGCTGGTCAAAAGGTACATAAAAGTCCACACTTTTTTTTCTGTCTTCTTTGTGTGCGTCCATAATGGTTGAACTGTGTGAAAAAAAAAGATAAAAAAGTACAGACCCCAGACATTATGAAATAAAAAACAGATAATTAAGTATTCATTTGATGCTCCGGGCAGTAGACGTGCAATTCAAGCCTAGTTCAATTAGGGCTTTTTTGTTCAGCTTATAAAAAAACCTATTCCACTGAAAATCTGTTTCCTGTGTTATGTCATCTCTGAGGGTGAGATTTTCCTGACCCACATGAACTGCTCACAGAGAGTCAGAGATACCACGCTGAAGCTCCACAAAGCCAAAACTTCTGCTGAGTCATCTCACTCACACCCTCACAAAACACCCGGACAAGCAAGATGGAGACCGTAGAGAACAGTTTTCATGAAAGCACAGTAAAGATCATCTTGAAGACACAATACAGAATCAGTGTTACCAAACCAAACTAGCAGTTCTGAGCATTATGCTCAAAAAAGTCCAAGACTTTTGGAGAAAAAGGAAGATAAGGACTTTTAACTGGATGAAGATGATATCATGTGCATTTAGGTACATTTGCCAAAGAAACACATAACTTAAGGCATGTTACGAAGACACATAGACAAAGATAAAATATTGGCTTACATTAATTCTATGCAGTATCTCAAAAGAATGCCTTTTTTACAACACAAACTAAATATCTCTCTATGAATATATTTAAAGTAGTTCAATATTTTGGTAGATGTGGTTACTCTCCATATAACCAAGACAAATCTGAGAAGATTCATTCCACTCTCATGTTTGTTTGCTGAACCTGAAGCTGTTGCTAACAACTTGCAAACTTCTCTCATCCGCAACATGGGGAAGCAGCTAGCCTAGCACTGTTAAACTACAAACCATAGTTTTTACTCTGGGGTCTTTGTATGGATATGAATGGAACTGTCAAACAAAAAGGAGATACATGGTCAAAAGTTGGCTTTTAGAGGTGATGATATTGATTTTCCTTGTTTTATTTGGACAGAGTCAGACCACCTGTTTTCCCCAGTTTATTCTCATCTTGCTAAGCTAGCTGTTGCTTTAAAGCCAACACCCAACCATATCAATCTTCCTTTGACTTTGCAAGAAAGCACAAAAGCTGTTTTCCTTACATATTAAAACTATTTAATAGCATCCATAGAAGGTTATTGATCTAGTGCTCAGTCTCATATTCTAAATGTACAATTACACAACACTGTAAAGAAGGAACTCTGGTGAGAGACTGTGTGCAGTAAAAGCAAGTTTAATTTGTGTCCTTGTATCTTTACAAGTTTTCAAACATTTCTTGTAATAAAAAGGATTGAAGGAATTGTCCCCAACTGTGAGACTGCACTCAGAATCCTGGTGTCTATAAAAGCAACGGTGGCATCGGGTGAGCGAAGCTTTTCAAAGTTAAAACTGGTAAACTCTTTGAACACCTTCATCCCACAGGACAGACTATGTGAGCTCATCCTTCTATTAATTGAAAAGGATTTTGCATCCAAGCTGGATTAAAAGGATTTTATTGCTTGTTTGAGAGGGCTGAACCTCAAGCACTAAAGTCCCAACTAAAGTCCCCTCCTCAGCTCTCCCCTTTTAAATGTGAAATCATTTGAAGCCAAATTAAAGCTGTTGCAAGTGAACCACCACGGGAAGTAACACCACGCATTCTCCCACTCTGTAGGAACAAAAGCTCTGCTACGACATTTAAATACGCTGGAGAGTGTGCAAAACTCCTCCGGGCAATCAGGAGAGGTTTCAGGACATGAGAAGTAAACAAAGGGAACCGTGGAAAGCAGCTATGATGCCTGACAACTTACAACCTACTGACAGACCCAAACCTGGAAAATCAGCTGGAGGTTGCATCATCATCACTACCATCTGACATCAGACACCTCAGCAAAGGGGAGCGGTTCCTGCCATTGCACTGGAGGCTGCTGTGATATATGTTTTCAATAATTTAGTATGGCCCTTCATGGACATCATAAAAGTTGAGATGGCCCTCAATGAGGAAAAAGGTTCCCCACCCCTGCTTTACAACATGCCTGAAGTCATGTGTGTCTTCCGTGAATGAACCTGAAAGCACGCAAACTGACCTTGCTTTAATTAAAATGTCTAATTCCTTTCTTTTATGGTCTTTGTCAGATAAAAAACAGACTAAAATGACTCACTGAAAATACAGCAAGAGGCTGCGTGAGAGTATGACAGAGAAACACACAAGGGGTTAATGCCCCTGTTTCCTGGAAATCCATCTATTAGGGGGGACTTTAAACCCGTGGATGTATCATCACTTCATAGCACAGTGGTGGAAAGTCTGTTTGTGTGTTCGCATGTGCTGCATGTGTGTGTGTGTTTAAGCTCAGTACAAGGGACACAACTTGGAATATCTCTCCTTTCTAATCTCCCCCTCTGAACGTGCAAGCGCTTAAGCCTGGATAACGTAGCCGTGATTATGGATGATTACAGATAAGTGGGTCGGGCCGACGGCGGGTGGTGTGGGGTCTGTGTGGGCGGGAGGTTGCTGGGCAGAGGTGGCTGCTGGTGTGAGCCACTAACAGCAGCAGCAGCAGGCAAAACTGTTGTGAACAACTGCAGCATATCAGCTAAATCAGGCAGTGAAAGTGAAATGCAACTGATATTCAAATACAAATTACAAGTACACACTTTGATTTATTCACTACCACTCTTTAAAATTTGCATTTAAAATGATTAATTCTCACATCAAAGCAGTTTGAAAAGTTTAACTTGTCATCCTACAAAATGGAGTAAATAACAAAGTGAGGAAAGTTCCTAATTGACAAACTATCTGAATTAAGATGAGATAAGGAAAAAAAGGCATGATCGAATAAAAATAGGTGCATATACTGAGATCATATATTTGAAACAGTAACACAAATGTGAGGAGGGAAGACGTAGGTGCAAGGTACTAAAATAATACATTTGAAAACAACTCAGAGCCATTGCCTTGGATTTTTTTACACTTGGCTTTCTTTCTTTATATACTTTTTTACTTTTTTATGTGTTTCTCTTCTGTAGATGGTATTTTAAACAGGTGAATATGTGCAAGTGTGTTCTGCAGAGTGCAGGACTGGTGGGAGGTGGCATGGTGGCATAGTCTAATTTTGTTGGACTGTTTAATAAAGTAATCATTGCACTAAACAATGACTACTCACAATATTTTTTTAGAAAAGTAACAGAACTGAGTAAGCTGAGTTGCATTAAAGTTCCTCTCCAGTCACTATAAAAATACTCTGTGATAATTCATATTTGGTTCAATGTGTTTTTTCTCCTATGGCCCCGCCCACCATCGTTGCTTGCATCAGGTCAGTAAGCACTGGTGAAAGAGCAGTGGACGAGAGATGGCCAGTGATGGTTAACATATTGGTGTAGAGGACACTTTGGAGAGATTCAGCTGCACAAGTTTGAGCTTTATTCACACCTAGACTTTAATGATTAGTTGTGTGATGTATTAGAGTGTTATGAGTAGCTGGCATCTTTCATTTTAATACTATTTGTGAGCTTGTTAGCTTTAAACTTAAACTTAAATTAATGGCTTCACTTATGCAAACGTTTACTGTCTGTGCAGACACGTCTGCTCTGTGTTGAATGTTTCAGGTTTCTTTGCCTGTGATTGACGTTTTGACTTGTGACGTATCAAAGCTCGTGGCAGAGCTGTTAGGTCTGAATCTCAGATAATAGGTGAGTGCACAGACATCGTCCCCCTTTGTAAAGGAATGTGAAAACACTTTCTGATGAAAAACTTTGCACAGACATATGTCAGTCTTGTCAAGGTCAAACATTTTCAGGAGACATCAACATAAGAAAAACACATTTTTGAAAGTAGGGAACTTAAAGTCAAACTAGGCAGAATCTTCCTGAATTACAAACAGGAAGCTTCAAACATTCATCTTTTGTTTTTGAGCACTTGCTGTGTTGCATTAACATTTTTGATGCATCCTAATAAAAAGCAGCCGATGCCTTATAATGCTTTGTTCCTGCAGTGTCATTGTCATATTCTGCACTCGTCTGACTTTACAATTGAATGTTACACATCAAGTGTCCTTAAGATTGTCTCTCTTTTTTTTTGGCAGAACTTCTGCACAAAAATAAGATCTGCACCAGCAGAGAGAGTTTACATTTTTTAAGACTTATTTCTTCTAATGCAAATTATTCTGAGATACTCTACTGAGAAAAGCAAGTTTACGTCCTGAAAACTGATGCACAAACACATTCTTTTACCCTGACAAAAACAACACTGGGTGCACTTGACTGCTTACAGTCTGTGCACCACTGAGCACAAGGCCATAAATGATTACTTTTCTTCTGTCCCTGCTCTGCCGAGTGAATGTAACATCGAATTTTTTTTTTTCATGATAACCCATCCCTTTTTTTGTATGCTGGCAGCAGGGATTATTAAAATCTCTGAAAATAAAGGCCACAAGAGACAATAAAAAGTGATAAAAGAAAAAAATTGTTTTTCAATGAGCGGAGAGAGAACACTTGAAAGGGGCTGGTGGAAACACGCAGACCGCTAACACTGTGACATGTACTGCACGTGCACTGGACTGACCTCTTTGCAGTGACGGCAAACTTCCTCTGACAGACAACAGAGACGGTGTTGGGAGTCGCTCCTCTGCCAGGCTCCACCACCATGTCCCACAGCACCGAGTCACTGGGCCGTGCTGCACTGAAGGACAGGCCCGTTTTTACTGTCGCCCTGCAGCAAAGATGTAAAATACACAAATATCATTTATTTAGTGCGAAGCATTAATTTAATTCACAAGTATACAAATACTCTCATTCATTTACTCAGGTTTGATGTGAAAAGTGCAGGAAAAGACTAAAGAAAGCCTTAAATGCTTTTTTATGTGCATTGTTTGAATCTTACAGGCACTAGTTTTTTTATTATAAAGGTTTTATTGTTCAGTATGTGCTGTAGAGAACAATATACAATTCTTTGTAATAACACTTAAACATTGAAGAGAATACTTGGATTGTGACTATCTGCATCCTTTTGTTTATGCAGCAACACTGAAACAAATCCAAGCCTTTATAAAGGGTATTGTCTTAGTATCTGTAAGCTGTATAATGAGACACACGAGTGCGTGAGAGGGGCACTAAGGATTGTGTGCATTTGCTTGCAAAAGCATGTCATTTCTGTGTTTACACACGCATGCTGTCTCTGTGTTTGTGTCTGTTTTTTACTCGTTCATGTGGCGCCTAACGAGGTGAGTCGGCGACAGACTGATGTGTCGCAGGCTGCCGGCAGACTGAGAATTAGCAGGGGTATTTATTCCCATTATCCCCGGGGAGAAGTGGGAATCAGTTAATCAGATGTCAGACACACACATCACTCTGCTGGGAGAGATAGAACACTTATTATAAATAATGTGAAAGGACCAGACAGTGCTGGAGGTCCACCAATCACCAAGCCTTTGTTTTTTTTAAAGCAGATGTGCCTCTGTCAAAGGGTCACAGAGCATTATTTAAGCCACAGGCTGAAAGGTGATACAAGGGACACGAAGCACTTCTGATCCACGTTTAAAATGCAACGATTTACTAATCTGCACTCGCGCAGACACCATGCTGCGGGGTGGGAGCCTCGCGTGTTTCCAAAACAGGCCAATTTCCTCATGGCAGGGATTCAACGAGGTGCTGGAAACGTCCCAGAGGGAATTCTGCCCATTGCTTACTCATGAGCATCACTTAGCTGCTGCACTTTTATCAGCAAGATTTTCAGGCTAAGTATAATTTGAAAAAGCTTAACCCAGTAAGGTGTTGCATTAGGCTTGCGAACTGCAAGCGCCGCTGGACTGGAATCACTGAACCAATCTTGAGAGGATACATGACACCCATGTGACTGCAGGTAGACTGTGGCCATGAAAAGATGTTTTTTTTAAATGTACAAAGCAAAATGAGTCGCAGTTAGCTCATTCAAACTTTCCACTTAGCATCCGTCTCATCTATTGATATGAGGAAGGACAGATCTACACTTTTATTATGTCTACCAGACACTCTGCTTCTTCAATCAGCATGTTCAAACACAAATTTGCAATTGTCTAAGTGTCAGTTTTCTATTTGCTAGCAGCAGACCTCAAGACCAGCCATTTCACAGTCTCGCTGTGATAGTTTTATCTAAACCACTTCTTCCGAAAACAAAGGCTCAGAGTACTTACAGAGTAGAATAATACACTTGGAAATTATTCCAAAAAAGCTCCTTTTTTACATGTTTTCTGCTCGGTAATGGCCCTGAGAGGCAACCTGTTATTTTACGGCAAACAATCTGGCTCTATTTCTGTTTTAACAACATGTAGTTAGTCATTTCAGCAACAAAGCGCTCTTCAAATAGCTGAAGAACATCAAAACTGACAGATGGAAAGACACGCAGAGAAAAAAATCCATCCATGCTAGAATGAGGGTCAGTATGCTGGCTCTCATGTTCTGCTAACACAAATACACACAATTACAAATGCTGACTTGTAATTAAGCAGCAACCAGACTGATCGATAAACACTGAGACAGGGTCAAGGTCAGGGCTGTTGTGCAAATGAAGTACAGTAGGCAAGCGTTTAGACACACACACACACACGCATACTTTGAAGAATATTGACAAGCTGCTAGATAACAAATGCTACATAAGCATGCAGTTGTGCAGAGATCAATTTCTGGGTCTCCGCATTTATATCTTAATTTAAAATATGAATAAATGTCCTTAGTATAAAAATTGTTAGCAATGACTGGAGTAAATAGACAGAGCAGGCAGATCAAGGAAATAAGTCAGAAAATCAAAACCTCTGTATAGAAATGTTGAAAATTGTTGTGTTACGGCATTATTTTGCTTATTTCTTCTATTAAAATGTGCTACATGTGAAATGTTAGCACCAATTAAACTCTGCTGATGTTTGAATTTGGCCTATAAATATGATCAAATCCAGTTCAAGTCCTTTAACACAGTTTCCACTGATGGGTCACAACATGAAGTACAATGTTCATCACTTTACAGGTCCTATGTGGTCCAAGCAGTCAGGAGCTCTGGTTTTCACCGAGAGCTTCTCATTCAGTTCAGCTCCTGATACAAGAACAGTTTCATGACCTTCAATCAACATTCATTATGTTGTCATTTACTACTTTACCTCGTCCAACGATTCAAACAGTTGTTTGCATAAGGCACACAGTACCAGTTGGACTTTTGTATGGGAAGTGTACAGTAAAATGCTTCAAATAGCACCTTTAATATGATAATTCATTACTCTGATCCCAGTGGAGGGAAAAGTAATATGTTACATTCCAACTAAGGAAAACTTCAGTCTTTAAAAAACACATTTGAAACATTTATTTCTTTAACAATTTAACCAAACTGCCTGAATCCATCATCTAATTTTCCTGCTGCTTGTCCAGCTGAGCATCACAGTGCAGAGAGCACCTGATGAGCATCCCTCCCAGGAGAACAAAGCACTTCAGCTGGCTCCTGTTGAGTGCGGAGGAGCAGTAACTCAATGCCAGGATCTTCCTGGATCACTGAGTCTCTCACCCACGAGCAGACACGGGCCTCCCTGCAGAGAAACCTCATTTCGGCCACTTCTATTCTCGCTCTTTGTCTTTGTCAGTCATTTCCCACAGTTCAGGCCCGCAGGTGGGGGGACAGAATGGATATCGACCTGTGAACTGAACAACTCTTCACTGCTGTTTAACCAAAGTCAGTCAATGTCTTTGTTAAAAACAGTGAAAGCAGGAGAGTTCCTGACTCTGCTGTTTGCCTGATACTTGATTAGCCATTCATGCAGGAGAAAAGCAGGGCTTTTTTCTTTTAAAATTTGCTGCCTGTGGGCACGACATTTTGTGTTTTTCTCAGGTTGAGTTTAAACACCTTTCTGATACTTCAGCACTGTACATTTTCACCTTTTGATGCTGAGCTGTTGCTGTTCTTTATCAGCTAAATGCAAATCCACAAAATGTTTCAGTTCCAATCTGATAAAAATGTTTGTAATTCCACAAGAAGACAATTTTGAAAATAGATGATTTTTAATAACAAATGCTGTGTTTATGAGCTGCCTGTGAGCTTAACAGGTGGGTAAGATGGCCTTGCAGAACAGGCACAGACACACACGTACATGGATAATCCTGGCAGTCAACCCAGATCATGGCTACCTCAAAGGGTTAACCTCTTGATTCATTTTCAATCAGGGCCACAGATTATCTGGCCTAACTCTGCTGGAGTGGACTCAATCTTGGGCAAAAGAGTGAAGTGGAGCAGGGATTTCTCTCAGGAGGAATCAATCACTTTGCCAAGCTCCTCAGAGCTAGCCTTCACTTGGACTTAACCACTGGACTCAGTCCCCTCTTCCTGTCCAATCTCATTCTGCATGTGGCAGCAGGTCAGAAAATACACGGACTGAAATGGCAGACGTGATTGGAGGAACTTCAGTGGTGCGGTTGGTGTGTTGAAGTTTGGGGAATTTCGGCCAGCGAGGCTGTAAATCCTTCCAAATAGTCAAAACAACAGAGGATGTTAAAGGGTCAGCGTCTCTCTGCCAAATCTTACTCATGTTATTTTACATTCGGGTCACTGGGTCTGTGTGTTTGTGTGCTTGTGTGTTTGTGTGTGTGTGTGTGTGCAGGCATTTTTGTGTTTGGAGATGGTAAGTCTGACTTTTAAGAAGAGCACTGCTTTAACTACCGTGTGCAGCCTATGGATTAATACACATATCTTAGCATTTCTCTCCATTTGCCTGCATCCCACTGCAGATTACTGCAGGGTTGATATGTTGTTTTGCAGCGTGATATCACTAAATCATGGGATTAGAGTGAAATTTGTCTTGCATTTTAAACAAAACCATTAAGCTGAATAAAGACAGAAAATGCAAACCTCACTGCAATGGCTTTACACTTTACTGATCTGAGGCATTCCGATAAAAAACAATTTTACTCCACACGGTGATGTGCATCAAAAGGAAACAAGTCGAGACTGAAACAGATTGAACTATGTGTTTGGGTGTGACAAGGCTGCTTTTATATCAAGTTCACTTTCACCCAAAGGAGTCAGGAAGATTTTAGTTATTTGTTTTCCTGCTCCATTAAATAGATGCATTATTTATGAAGTGAAACACCCAGAGAACCTTGTTGAAATGTTAGTGGGATGTTGAGATATGAAAACTGGTGAATCGTTTGCCAATTATTTCCCTGTTTATGGAAGAGTGCTCTCCATAACTCCCCCACTAACTGAGAAGTTGGAGTAGACAGGATATAACATGTCAGTAATTTATGAAGCCGGCGAAAAAGGCAGACAACACAACTCATGTTGGCGCCCAAGCATTTACCTGAATAGCCTTGATGGCAAGCCCCATCAGTATTCAAGTGCCTTAAGTAACCATTTAAATGCATGGAGCTTATCCCTCATGAAGAAGCTCAAATATACTGTACATCACGATGACTCAACTTGGTCTTAGACTCTTTTTCTGCTTCACATCTTTCAGTGATACTTAAATTTTATGTGACTTCTCCTAAACTCCTGTCCTCTGCAAACTCAGCAACATAGCTGAATAATTATGTTTTCTGGGAGAGATATTTCAAGCTAAACACCTTCTTCCTGTATTTAATTACGCAGGGCCAAATTGGGGTGTTGGCATACTATAGTATGTGATTATCCTGGTGCAGTATAATATTAGTTTGTTTTCAACCAAAATGGCAGACAAAGTATTTTGCCCTGACATCTGTGGCTTACAAACAAGGTAAACAGCCATCAGAGTCTAGCAGCCACATCCACACAAAGAATGAATAGCAAATAGCAGAATTCACAGTGGGTCATATCCCTACAGAATAATATAGAAATGTTTAAAAATATCCAAAACAAGAAGGTAACACATTAGACCTGTAGACAATAGAGTTGATATTTATTTTACTATGATGAGAACTAGAGACTGAGATTAAGATGACTGCTGTGAGATTTGACTAATTGCATTTGTACATTTAACTTGAAGCAAATCACTCAAATTATGTAAATATATTGACTTTTCAAAATAACCAGGGCAACATCATACATCTGGAATATTAAATGTTCACTATAAGGGTGATGATAATCAGTAACAACAGTAACTGTGCTATTTACAAACAAATTGTGCTAATAATGCACATATCATAATGACGTGTAAATAATTCAGTGCCTCTTAAATCTTCCTATTTCTTTCCATTCTCACTTTGTCATAGTAGGTGTGAATAACGCAGCTGCCACAAGACAGACAAAGGCATTTGGAGCAATTATTTCTTTGTACACTCTGTACATTAATGGCTTGCAGACTCTTGTTCCACCTCCCTGCACTTGTATTTTGAGTTTATGTTATTAAAATTTGAAGATGAATAATAATATATTTATTAATTCTCTAGGCAAAGAGAGCCGATTGGTGAAAATCCTACATCATGACAGCCGTAGTTCACTTCATGTTAAATGGCCTTTACATTAAAATGACATGTAACCTATTCAAGAATTAAAACTGTTTCAGTTTCTAAAGACCACAAGAGAGAATAACATCTTTTTTCACTGTATGTCTATAAAGCTCCCGAGGATTTTGGAATTTGGCGTTCCACATTTTGGGAGATACACTTTTCCTCTGCTTGCAAAGAGTTAAATGAGAAGACTCACTCTCAAGTTTGCCCAGTAACATGTAGTTTTATCCTAGCTTTGATTTAAAATTAGAAATATGGTTCAACTGCAATGTAACATAAAATCTTATTTGTTGAATATTGTACAGAAGTAAAAGCAAAAAAAAAAAAAAAAAAAAAACGTTTTGTGTTTTTATAGGTAAAAGTTATACGCTGGACTATTTCTTTGTGTCAGTCTTGTTGTGATCTTTTGGCTCAGCAGGACTTTAAGAGGTTACTGCTCAAAGCCAAAGCAAGAAAGTGAATAATCATACATCCCAAAATGTCAAACTACTCCTCTAAGAACAGCTTGATAGAAAAAAAAGAGAGAAAATCACTCACCTTAGAGTGAAACTTTCCAGGGTGGACGTGCTGGCCAGAAAGACATAGAAAGTTGCAACGTCTGTGGTCTTCAGGGGCTTGGAGGATGTCTGGATCACCACGGCGCCTCCAAGCCTCAGTCGAAGGAAGGTGGGGTTCCCAGGTGGAGTTTTGAGTAGAGTGACACTTCCTATGCGCCTCATGGGTGTCCCCGATCCCCCAGAATCTCTTCCTCTTCCCACTCCCACACGTTGCAGGCTATCCTGCGGGGTACACTGACCTGTCTCATCCCTCCGACTCTGGAAGTAGACTTCCACAACGTTCCCCTGGAGCCCTTTAGTTCCCTCTGTTTTTCCCGCTTCCCTGCTCGAGCTGCCGGATCGGCTGGCTGAGCTGAACCAGGCAGGTTCTGGCTTCAACTGGGCCACACAGAATCCACCTGGAGACACCAGGCATGCTCCACGAACCTCCCTCATCTCCCAGAAGGCGTAGGCTGTCACACAGTGAGCTCCCGCTTCAGCACTTTTCCTCCCATCATCTTCTCCAGACTCCGACTTTACCGAGCCAACAGTGATGTTATTTTCTGTGGGAATGTGGAAGAGAATCTTGACAATAGGAGATGAGGAACGAATATGGCGGACCAAAATGACGGGCAGGATGCTGGGCCCACTGAGCAGCTGGTCCAGAGTAATCGGGGCATCCACAGACAGGGGGCCGTATGCAGCGCTGACAGCTGGCTGGAGGAGTCCAGCACCCGGACCGGTGATGAGAAAAGTCTGAGTCTGACCCTTCAGGCTGGAGTTTCCCAAAGGCTCTGGACTGTCCTGCCGCAGAAACACGTGGTTCACGTTGTGGACCTGGAAGTTGACGCTGGGGTAAACCGGAGATGGTGTGGAAGACTCTCCGATGTCTTCAGCAACCTTTTGACTTTCAACAACTGGAAGGAATTTAAAAAGAAAAATTAGTGCAAAAGTTCTCAATCATAGCTTAAATCAGTGTTTCAGTGTCTGATTTCAGCAGCTGTCACTTACAAAATCAGTCTTTTACTTTATGTGAGAACAACGATGAGGGCATCATGAAGGTGAAAGATTGACAAAGGGATCAAATATAGCAAAAGGTCGAGAGATTAAAATGAATGAGGGCAGCTCGTCCATCTCAAGGAACCAAGGCTGGGGGGACTCAGGGTAAAGGCAGTGCTTGTTAAAGCAGCAAATATGGCTTATTTCCCCTATGTAGTTCCTGCACTGTTTGACAGACAGGAGCGAGAGTGAGGGGGGGGGTTAGGCATGAAAATAGGTTGACACAATTCTTAGTTTGCCCCTTTAATAATAAGAGTGCATCCTAAAACTGTGCCAGGCGACGGATTAATCTGCACTCTGAACATGAAATTTATGGCAAAATATAACTTTAAAAGCAATTACTGTAACATTAAGACGGTTCATTTTTTTAAGGACCATCATAACTGCTGTGTAACAAAGAGTGTGAAGTGACCTTGTAACAGTTTTATGCTCAGCACATTTTTACTCAAGCTGCCTTTGGAGTGAAACCCTGGTGATTCCTGCCGCTAAAAGCTGAAGGGAGTATTTATATGACCTTCAGCAAAACCAACACAATTCTCCCCAAAAGTGATTCACCCTGAGATATTGAGAGGGGCAGGTTTAACAGTTTCATAATGGAATGAATGATAAAGATGATACAGTGTCATTTCTGTTTCATGTAATGTAACAAGGTGGTAATGATGGTGGTAAAGCCACAGGTTGTTGGTTGAATGGTCAGAGGAGGAAATGGCTTTATTAAAGGGAATAAAAATACAAACATATACTTCTTATTGTAGTCATAATTTCTGCCACTAAAACACAGGAATATTAAGTGTGCAACTCTTATGAGGTAGTTCTCAGTTTTACTTGTCTTTCGAATTAATTTTTTCTACGCTCCACTTGCTATTTCAATACTATTTCAACAAAGGGAATGGCAAATGTTTGAGTGGTAAAAAGCCTCTCTTGAAACTTTCGTGAGATGACTGTTTGTCCCAACAGGATGCTGTATGTGACAGCCTCGACTTCCTCCTGCCAAGACACTTGGTAATTTGCCATCCTGCGTGTTGAAGTGCTCCAGAATTAATGTGTGAATTTGACTTTCCCTACCTCGCAGAAAATAACTTATCTAAAGGCAAACATAAGGCAAAGCAGAACCTCTTTTACCCCCCCAAAGGTCTTAGAAAGTGATGTATCGTTTTCAGGTTTTCAAGGGTAAAGGAAAATCTATGAAAAATAAAATAAAAAAATATAGATGTCAGGGTTGGTGCAAAAAAAAAAAAAAAAGTATTCAGAGAAGCACAGAGGAAACTATCTTATATAATATAGATTCCAGAGATTAAACTAATGCTGCAGGGAGTTTTTGTGTTAACGCTTGAAGGGGATATTGGAAGATATACATTATTTTGACATGATAGCTCACATATCTGCAGATCCAAGGCAAACCAAAAGTCATATTAAACACAATGCAAAGGGGATCCCACTGAAAACCACTGTCTTTATCCTGTTTGCTGCTGTAAATATGTGTATTTTGGGCCATCAGAGCAAATACTGAATTTAATTTGTTTATAAAAACTGACCTTTTATAGCGACCTTTACATTTCCTTGAAGGTGATGGTGTTATTGCTGTTGTTAGTGAGGTGAATTTAAAAACAGACCTTTTTAAAACAACAAATGCAATTATATTACAACTTCTAGACAGGTAGGCCCTGGGCCTGGGATCCACTAATTAGACTTAGATGATGACCCAGATCTGGGATTATTATTGGCTATAGCCATAAAAATTGAACATAGTAGTTATAAAACATAAGCAAGGCTCTAGATTCCAAATCCCAGCAAGTTTTGTAAGGCAGATGTTTCAACTCTCTGATTTTACTGGTGCTATTTTTCTTCAACAAGTATCAACAGAGATGTCTGAATATTTTCCCTTTTCATCTAAAAATGGTTTATTTTCTGGCTTTTATGAAGAGCCCCTGTAACAGAATGGCCGCCTCTGTGTCAAGGTTGCAAATCCATCTTGTTAAAGCATGTCCTCATACTAACTGGATCCTGGGACATGGCAGGTGTACTCTGCAGACCGAAGCAATCAGTGAAATGTAGGAAACACAAAGAAGGAAACAGTCTGGTTCAAAAACAAGCCTGCAACATGCGTCTGACGATGATTCTTGGTAACATGTTGCTCACATGTTGCTGGTAAAGACTGTTCTGAGGGACAAACAAACATAATTAAACTACCATTAAACAAATAAAAAGCAAGTGCGCTGGTTCTTTTTATAAGCTATTGCACAGTAATGATTACAGGCTCTCTCTCCACCTCCCTCCACTCGATTTTGGGTTAATTTATTCGACAAAAAAGAGACAAAAATAAACAGAGCCAGAGATGAATATGACTGGAAACATTTTTTTTCTAATTTTCAATAGATATAAGAAAAATATCTTTATCATGAATTCTTTGAGTCATGATAATATCACGACTGTCTTACTGGTGATATTAAAAGAAAAACAAACTGTTTGAAAATGTTTAAACTGCTTTAATAAATGTTAGTTCAACTCCAGACAGGCTCGCTGACACAACAGACAGCACATCTGTGACTGGACTGAAAGATAAGGCTGCCTTGCATATTAATGAGAGCAGATAGCAAAGGCTGAACACGGCTGCACCAGCAAAAAAAAAATACAGCAGCCTCACATATACGAGGAAAAAAAATACACACGCAGATATCATGTGCAGATACAAACCCTGGCAATCTCAGGAAAAAGTAGTCTCACACATGATATCGGTATCAGAGAGAGACAGACAGCTTACTGGGACTTCAAAGCTCCCAATGCAGGTTATCTTTAAACAAGCAGAGAAACAGCTGTGCAACCTCAGCTACAGGCCCCTTTAATCCTGCAGATGAGGCTTCCTGACGCTCACTGGAGAGCATGCTGTCACTTTCCTTTAGACAGTGGGACAATGAAATGGACAGAGGGCATACGTTGGAACCATGAAAACCTTTGAAAAATTTAGAAAACACACCTTCCAGAACCTGACAAGCCATGCAAGTCATATTACACATCATTTAACAAAATGGCTTTATGATTCCAGTGTAAAACTTTTTTTTTTTAAACTGCTTCTGTGTTTTTAAGGCTCACATCCAATAAACTCTCTCCAAATGTTTACAAGGACTGCATTTTTTTAGTGGATCTACTGGAAACAAACTATCCCATCTTGTGGATATGCCAGAGTCATAGTTTGAGTGGGCAATAAAGTAAATCAAAATGTTTGTGTGTGTGTGTAGCATCAAAGCATATAAAGGAGCATATATAGACTAGAATAATGTTCCCTTGTAAACACTGCTGAAGACTTTGAACTAGTTGCAGCTTAGTTTAATGAGACTGATCCATCAAACATGAAGCAAGTCAGAGGAATACATACATAAAATGAGAGCAAGGGGTCATAAATCTCACCTTTAACAGCTGTGAGAACAGCCACTGCGACAACTGGGAGCAATGATCGCTGGGTGAAGGTGAGCGTCATCTCAGCAGAGTTGCAGGCTCCGGTCAGCCAGAGCCGAGGTGAGCTTTGGTGACTGGGTGCAGTCGATTGAGAAAAAAGCGCTGGAAATAAAACCGTTACATTGTCTGATGTCCGGCAAAGTTACTTCCTCAAGGGAAAACGTGAATATTGGGTTGACTTCCTTTCCGGCGTGAAACTTTGTGTCTTTTGCACCTGCTTTAAAAATGCGGTCTCCTCCTCTGGTGCATCTGTGTGATGAGGGGGGGATGTTCTCCTCCGGTGGCACGGCTCTCTGGCTGGAGCGGCTATTCCCATGATAGAAATCAGTAAACATGTGCAGTCTGTCAGATTAACGAGACCCACGTGGGTAATCGCCGGTAGGGGAAGAGCTGCGAGAAAATTAAATGCACATGAGGCCAAGCGGATCAACGGTTTCTCCACGAGTCGTTTTAATGCTGATTTAACAAGTCAAGGATATGATTCTGGGCTAAAGGGCGAATTTCTAGGTAAAAACACAGAGAGATTATTATTATTATTATTATTATTATTATTATTATTATTATTATTATTATTACCACTACTACTACTACTAAGGGCAGCTGACTTAACTTCTCAATTATTCTGAATAAGAAACGTGTAAGATCTCCTTAAAATAGCTTTTTACTATTTCTTAATGCTCTTTCAGTGCTAACTAAGTTCATTATTGTATTAAAAGTTATGTTTAGAAATTAACAATCACTTATTTCACATTTTGAATGCCTTTTTTTCCATCTAGACATTACTCAAGCCAGTTTTTTCAAAGGACCTAAAAAGTTTATTTGCAGATTTTGCTCGCTGTCAGCTGCATATTCCTTGTCGTCAGCATCGACAGGGGCTCATTCTGTGTAGGTGGAGCAGATGGATGGAGGCACTGTACCTAAAATTTATGCATTTGGCAACATGATATAAGCAATCACTTGATCAAATGTTAGACTTGTATGAGTCCTGCTAAACTACATAAAAGTTAATTTACAATTTGAGACTGTAAGTGTCCACACATTGTTGATATATTTAGGGCAAATGTGTGTTCAGTGTCAAAGAAAGAAAAGCAGAAATGTATTTTTGTTTCTGTGCTGCAGCAAAGCCTCAGGTCATATTTAATTTCTTAGCACTATGGGTAATTATATTGGTTTTTTAATCTTTTTATGAGCATCACTTCATCTGCCTCGGCCTAAAATTCCATACACTCATTATAATGAGGTACAGTGAGTACGAGTGCAAGTTTAAAGCCTGAACCGGAATAGTGGGGGCGATGATAAACGAGCAGAACCGTTCAGGTTCTGTATGGAGACATCGGACTAAGAGCTGACATCAGATTTATGGTAAAAAAACACCTAGTGGGTTTAATGAGCTCGGTCAGGCTAGTCTTTACCTCTACACTTTCCAACATCCCCCTAAGTACCTCCACTCTGAAACAAATGTGCCTCACTGACAGGATCTTCAGACTAAACCCACTGTGCCTGGTGTCGTCTTTACTGCCATGTGGCACCAGTGCCAAGGTGACAGTATGCATGCAGGCATCACTGGTGAAAAAACTTTCTTCTCCTGACAGCAGAGGCTGATTAAAATAAATATGTGCCTTCCAAAGACATTTGGGGATCTCTAAATGCCAAATAAAACTCTGAAGAACTAATAGAGTCTGTTTAATCTCAGGAGAGGAACTTGGTTTTGCTGCACACGTTGCTGTGGTGCTTACTGTGCTCGGTCAGTTAATGCATTGCATTTTGATGCCACTGAGCTTTAATTTGAGCAGTTCATCCGTGTGTTTGGCTGAAAGTGATTATTAATACTGACAGTAGCAGAGGCCATCGACTATTGAGTCTGGGAACGTCTCCAGATTTCAGTTGTTGTTTCAGACATCCAACCCTTTGCTGGTGCTATTAGGGATGACGGAGAGGTGGTGCGATGTGTGACGTCAGTGCTGGATGTAAAACTACTGCCTGTGAGTGGCCCAAAGATTTTTGGAGGTTTTTTAATGTGGAGCAACATGAGTCAAGACCTAAATTATTCTTGGTATGTTGATGTCTTTTAACAGGAAGCTGTGTCTCATTGAGATGTTAAAAGAGATCAATACCAGGAGGAATTACCTACTTGACTACAGGTCAAGACCAAAGTTTAGTCAGAAATTCAGGAACTAAATCACGTCCTGTTTTTACATGACTCTAGGGATGGCAATGCCAGTATTTAAGTCACATGACCTGTTGATTTACATTGGTCTCAACAACTATTGGATGGTTTACCATGCAGTTTGGTCCAGATGTTCACATCCTCCTCAGGATGAGTTGTATTACTTCACTTTTAAGCTACCAACATGGCAAAGTTTTAATTTTCCAATATTTTGTTTAATGACCAAATGGCTGCAAAGCTGATGACATTTCCATCATTCTCAGTTGTACCTGTCTTTAGTGGGAATAAGGTAATTTAAGTATTTAGCATAACAGGCTACCGAAGATAATTATTATTGTAAAACCAGCTTGACGTCACTTTGTTAGCATTTTCATTCTCCTCCCCTTCTACTCTTTGCATGTTACCTTTTCCCCAAACCTGCTATTGTAATCTGATCTTCGCATAGCAAAAACAGTTGTGATTTGCTTGAAGAAGTCCAGAAAGAAAGAAGTGTTTTACCCATACAGCAGGATGCTAATGGGTGCAGTCAGACCTTGTCCAGCGCTGACACAGTCATGTGAAAGGGGGGCAGGCTATGTAAGACTGGCATTGTCTTTGTAAGGATGTTAGCATGCGGATAATACCATTTAGCCGACAGTCAGAAGACCTACAGCCTCACACAGCTGCTAGCATGACTGTTGACTATTGAAAAAAGCCAGTTTATTTTAAAAAAAGTACACTGATTTCAAACTAAGACCCAGATTAGGTTGGCATATCAAAACTGCACAAAATATATTGTTTGTCCCCCGCAATAAAATCACACTATTTCTTCACGTGTTCCTTCTGTTATCAGCTGCAGGGTTTTCTTCCTCATTCATGTGTTGTCATTCATATCTCTGACACCACTGACTGAATTTTGATAGAATATGAAAAAGCAATGCATCTCAAAGCTGTACTTGTATTTTCAGAATTGCACTCTATTACCTGATAAACGCTACAATTTCATATCGAAACATGATTAAACAGAAAAGCAATTTTCTTGCTCTCTACCTGTTCATGTCTGTTCAGTAGTGACATATGAAAGGGTGTACCTTTTTTTGTTCTGATGAGATGATTCAAGATGAAGTAGATATCAAGAGAGCATTGCACATAAAATGACATATCTGTTTTAACGAGAAAAATATGAAAAACTATTCATATCAAAATGCTGTTCAGAGGAAAATAAATTCTAAATGACATAAAAGTTGTACATTACACACCTTGATTTGTGACCAAGACAGGTCATATCCAAAAAACCCCTGTAGAACTGATCACCTGGAATTTGACATCTAGATAAACTATGACCAGCCTGTGACTCCTCAGTACACACTAGGGTCACCAGAAGATTAGCAGATCTATTAACCTTTACTGACAGTAATCCAGCTTAGTGATGGATATTGAACTAGACTAATATTCTATTCTCTTTCTTTCCTCAACACATTAAATAATCAGCTCTGCTTCATCTCATCTTTGCATCCAATTGGCATGGCAACGCATGAATAGAATAATAACAGTGGAAAAAGCGGTTCAAGGATACCCAAGAAAATTGGAGCCATAAACATTTATAAAGCCCTCTGAGTGAAAATCATTGCAAACTGCTTCTGCATTTTCTACTCCGATCTCCTGGGAGTGCTGGAGTCAAGTCTCTGAACATAAAGCTGCCGTTACACCTGTGTAATAACACTTAGCACTGCAGCCTGCCAAGGGGCAGACAGCCGGCCGGCCAGCTAGCCATCCAGCCAGTCACCCAGCAAGCCAGCAAGCTAGTCTTTTCACTGCCAGTGGTGCTTGAGCGCTGAGGGCTCTGCAGCCAAGTTGTGCCCTGTGGATGTTTCCAACTCCAAGCAGTCTCACCCAAAGATGATTGACAAAAGCAAGGCCTGAGGCTTCCTCCATCCTCTAACGTCAACCAAGTCTACTGAAAAATAGTTGTCCTTATCCCTCGATACAACTATAGGCAAACTTTCTACCTTCCATTTTCAGGTGAAACTTCAGAAACAGTGGTGAACATTCATTCAATTGAACAATTTTAGTATTTCAAGTCGAAAATGTCTCAGACTAGTTTTAGGCCATTCATAGTCCTGAGATTGCCCAGTAAAAGCAGTCATTGAAATAAGGACAAATCAAGATGCCAATAAACATTCAGCACTGCTCTTACTTGATCTGAGTGCTGCTTTTGACACAGCAAATTACGAGGTTCCTTTAAATGAACTGAAGGATCACACTGGGCTATCAGGAACTGTTTTGAAAAAAAAATTTCGTCTTCTCTTTCAGGGGGAAACTTCTTCTTGTAATGATCATTTTTCCAAAACCCACAAAATAACCTGTGGGGTTCCCCAAGGATCAGTTTTAGAGCAACTTCTTCTTTGTGTGATCCCGCCAGTAATATTATCAAGACACAGAGCATCTCTTTTTTAATAGTTATTCTGATGAAACACAGCTTTATGTGACCCTGAGTCTTGATGGCATGAAACCAATTGACTGCCCTATTAAAATTCCAAAGGGTAAAATTCAGTGGGATCTATTGCAAGAATTGGAGAAATAGAATATGTATAGTTATGTTTTCATTAGTGCATATTAATTAAAAGTAAGAATTGTGTTTTCATTACCTCAGAATGAGCCTTTTACATTTACAAAGGAGATGACCCTCTTCCACAAAATCTGAATTGTTAAACTGCCATGTTTCTGCAGTGGCCCAGTGTTTTGAATGAATTTTGCAACCACTCATAAGCTCTGAAGGAGAAGGTGAGAGGGTGGATCTACAGTTGGGTGCAATCTGAAATCTAAACCATTAATCCTACACACTAAATCTTCAAATGTATTTTGTTGAGAAAGCCTAGATGTCACAAATTTTTTATCTAAATAATAATAAGAAGAATGATTATTACATTAATAATTAAGTAATTAACAATTAATCATTTAAATCATTACATGATTATCATGTTGTTATTAATAATATGAACTTTTTCATTGTTACTAATTGCCACATTTATGTTTTGATTATGCTTTTACTTGCCTTTGTATTGTTTTAACTATTCAGTATTTATTTTTATTAGTTTTTTTAATGTATTTTATTGTATTTCATTGCCCTTGCTTTGTCTTTTAAGTCTAGTCAATCTATTTTTTTTTACCTAGATTTTTATTCAATTCTGTTACAGTCAACAGTTGTTCTGTCTAACTATGTGCCCATCATTTATCCATAGAGTACTCTGAAATGTACTGATCTGAACAAAAGATGCTATAGAAATTAAGTTTGATTGATCGAAAGTTTAAACATTCCTTTGCTTAGGACGAATGAAAGCTCCTCTGGAAGCACCCCTGCCTGAAACATCAGTTTTCCACCCCTGCGGGTTGCCTGGAATGAGTTACCGGCCAGGTGGTACATCCTCCCACCCTGCCTCAAACCTCTCACTGAGAAACACATTAATGTTGGAGCGGATGGATGGACACACAGGTGACCTGTGATTTAGCTTTGTTGTTGAAAATTCCTCTCACCTGAGCTTAAATAAGGTTATTATCTAAACTTAGTCAACACAGCTCTCTCTCAGATCACAACATCAGCTCATGTTTTCTTGCTTTTAAGCATGCAAAAAAAATATTTCTGTTTTATGGATGGAAGGCTGGATTACCCACAGGCATAACAGGCTGCTTTGCCTTGACAGCCCCTACCTTTAAAGGGCCCAAAAGCTGCCCATTCATCTTGTGACAAATTGTGGTAATTTGTTTGATTGCACATTGGTTGGTAATTATTTGTGTGCAACAGTGTAAAATATCTACTGATAGGGATCCAGATGTGCGGTGAACAGCTTGAAGACAGTATATCTGTGTTATATTGAATTCCTGCAGTGACTGGGATAAACAATCCTCTTTCTAATCGATGAAACATATGCAGCACTAGACCACAATAAAAGCTGAAAGTAAAGTGGCCTTGAGGCAGTTCCTTTTACGTAAACTCTTATAGAGGCCCTGAGCCAAAATGGTAACACTTTATTGTTTTTTTCTCCATTATTCAAGAAAACCCTACAAATTGTGTTTGAAATAGCTATAAACCATAAATACCTATATGTGTAGTCACCTAATGAAAATTATTCTTTCAAATATTAGAAACTTTTTGCAGCAAAATGTAAATGTATTCAATATAAAATGTGTTTCACATGTCATATTACATGTTACAATGCTGTTTCCACATGTAAAATATCCAAAAATAATATTATTTGGTAATATACACTCAATGCACAAAGTATGGGAGAATAAGGGGCTTAATAGAGGCTCAAAGGTCATTTTTGCCTTTAGGTATCCATAGAAAAGTACTGCATAACACACATACATAATATAACATACATGAAAAATGCATAGTTGTGACATACAAATCAACCTATAGTAGCAAACACACTCTCTTGTAAACCTCATTACCACACAGCTACTGTAAGGACTCGGAGAAGTTTTAAAAAGTGTTCGAGCCCAGGAACTTCAAAAGAACTCTCCAACTCCATACATGACAGAAGGTCTCTTGGTATATCAAAGTCGAATTAAAATATTTTACCTGGGAGATCCCTGCTGTGATTTTTGGGGCATGGGGGGTCAAATGGACGTTGAGTGTTTAACTGACACTCTGAGGTTTTGTGAAATATTCAGAAAGGCTGGCAGAAGATGGATGTCTCCTTGTGCCCCCCTCTGGTGGCGTGGCAGGCAGGATGAAAGCGAGTGATAGAGAGGTTACAACTGCCAAGAATTTTAAACATCCAGTGGCCCTCGGGGAGTCTAGAGACTTATAGCTCCACATAGATCTATTGTATAGTGAGGAAAAATAAGGGCAAGCGAGAGCAGGGGAGAATGAGGGGAGGAGGTGGTGGATGGAGATGGAAAAAAGAGAGGGAGGGGAAGGAGAGGACAGAGAGGACAGTATGGGACAAATACAATATAAGCAGCAAAACAAGGATTAATTGATATACAAACTCAATCTCCTTTCTTTTGTGCCTGCCTGAGAGAAGAACTGGTGTTTTCAGCAAAACACTGCAGAACCACTGCAGTACTTTTTTTTTTTTTACGTGTGTGAGACACTTTTCCTGCTTGAATTAACATTGAAATTAAGCAAATAGTAAAAACGAATGTGCATATAGGGATGGGTATAAAAAAAGGAGGAAGAGGAGGAGGCAGAGGGACTTTTTCTGACATGAAATTTGTGTCTATGTGCTTATGGTAGCTGTGCTGACATCAGCAAATGTTTAATCAGGCAATTACACTCATTGATGAGACCCAGGTTGGCCCCCCTAAGTGTTACATCCCTCATTGGAAAAAAAATGCAGTCTTCTCCATCATACACACTGTGCAACTGAAATGCAATGCTGCCCTCCTGAGGATGGTGGTGTAATAGCAGGAGTACAGCACAGAGTCTGGCTGTTGTACGCACACCAATATGTGATTAAAAGATTGGAGAAATCTTGAAAATACTATACAGAAATTGTTAACTTGCAGCAATACATTCACACACTATGTAAGTTTTATGATTTCTACCTGTTATACTTGTTCATTAATGAGCTGTGCATTTATTAGATGTGTTATTTCTCCGTCTGAAAAGGCAGACATGAACCGTGTACATGCGTCTCTGTTGAACCTCAGACTTGAAGAACTTTCAGGCTTTAATTGTTGAAATGTGATTCTGAACTCTTTGCCTCACTCATTGTATCTCAACTTTTTCCGGCTCCTTTCAATCAGAAAAAGTGAAGTCACGGATGAAAGTCAACATCTGTTATCCTTCAGATCTCCTGCCTTGTTAATTGTAAATGTAATTTTTACAGACAGCCTGTCTTGTTTATGCGCAGCCTCCTCAGTCACCACCCCTCCAGCTTTTCATCACGGATGTAATGACAGGCAGGACATGATTTGCTGGGATCTTCTGAGCTGAATGACAGCCTGCCATTAGACTGCTGCTAGAAGCCATATTAAATTTAGATAGTAATTAATTCGGTAAGTTGGCCGGTATAATAAACTTCATAAAATCTATTTAATAAATCATGCAGGTTTCATTCTGGATTAAAATGATCTCAGTAGATAACCGTTGCACACATCTTGCTGTTATGCTTTGTTAACAGGTAAAAGGCTTCACAAAGAGTTTTCTAAAGATCCTCTGAGGATTCTCTATCAAAACAGGCACATGTTGCAGCTGATCACAACCTGGGGTCATGATTAGTTTAGATAAAAGGTCGATGTGCCTTTAAGCGACTTATTGCATTGCAAACAGTTGTGTTGTTTACCTTTCTTAAGTTTACTGTGACCGCTGTCTGAAATTTCTGAAGGTATGATCCCATTTCAGGCTCAGTTTAACAGATTAATTGCTAATTGCCAGCAAATTCAGAGAGAAACTTCTGGAATAACCCTGACTGCACCAGACATGACACATCCTCCATTGGCAGGTTAATTGTTTACAATCAAAGCCTCTAACAGTCTTTCAAGTGCTCTGGTTCTTTCATTTGAAAGGAAGATGAGGTGATGGTGTCTTAAATGATCCCCACACGCAAACCCAGCTTTTATAATCAGATGGTCCATCCACGTGTGGAATTTAAGCTCCATTCATTTTCCTACTGTCAGCTTCTACACACTTTAACACACATATAAATGCATTTCTGAACAAGTGTTATAGTTTGTGTGTCATCATGATAGCTGTCTGTGGTCAATTTAGCTCAGTGTGAAATATGAATGGAAATTTAGTCAATTTTTCTACCAACAACAAACTGACTTCATGAATTGTTTTGTAAATTAACCAGTATTGGGAGATTCATGTATGTTGTTTACTTCAATAAAAATACTAATGCGACTCTTTGAAATTATTCCAGTCCAAGTAAAAGTCTATTTAAAATCTAACGTAAGTCTGGAAGTATTAACAGCAAAATGTTCCTCAAGGAGGATATTAAAAGTAGTTGTTGAGCAGTAAAATGGTTCCTGTCAGTGTCACCCTCAGGTCACATGGTTACAAACATGAAAGGTGCAAAAACATGAATGTGACACACACACATACTCAAACACACACACAGACACACACAGGCACACTTGACATGTCTTTTACCAACCGTCACACGAAAAAAACACCCACCTTTGTGCAATAGGAAGACAGACACAAAATTTAGTCTAGAACTAGGCGTTTCATGACAGCTCGACGGCGAGGACGACACATTTTCTGCTCCGTTTTGACTTTCAGGAATGACAAAGCACAAACGATCCGTCATAGAACACACACACACAAAAAAAAACCCTGCTGTAAAAAATCAACCTTGTGATCGAACGAGGAATGTTATGCTCATATAGTTTTTATAAAGGCCACTGAGACAGCGAAGCTCACTCGACGTTTCTCAAGTTAATGCCCTGTTTACTTTTGCTCTTACATGATGTTTTTGGATTAACGTTGCCGCTACATTAATGTTGCATTTCACTGTTGTAGATGTTAAAGTTTGAAGCAAATTTTAATTACTTTATAAACTGTTGGGTGGCTTAATCTTCAACAATGAAGCATCTTCTATCAGGTCATTGTATCTTCATAGCATCACTGTGCTGTGGGGACAATGTTGACATCTGTGACATATGTAGTCATTTAAACACGTCATTTAATCATATAACTATCACCCTCAGGTCACATGGTTACAAGTTCAATGACAAGAATAAAAACCACAATCAACTTCTAATGATCTTAGACAAATATCTCTGTTTTCAGCTTTGTGCCAATGCATTTTTCTGTTGAGTAAAGAGTTTTTAGCAGAGTAAGAGATACCATATCTGCCTCTGAGATGCATCGACTGCACAATGCAAAGCTGCATAAAAACATATACTAAAGTAAAGCAAAAGTACCTTGAATTTGTAACTAAGTACAGTGATTAAATGTAATTCATTTAAATCCACCACTGAAATTAACAATATGATCCTAAAGATTATCATGATAATGTGATACTTTGGTGGATAAGTCTGTAAAGATTATTATAAAGAGACATCCTCCGTATGAAAAGTGCTTTGACATAACTCCTGGTGTGATTGGGACCCAAATCCTGTATAAACTAAACTGATCTGAACCTAAAGAAAACCTCATCTCCTTTTAGTTTTAGCTGAAAACCTCCAGAAAGGTGCATGAACAGACCCCAAACCATCAAACTAAGAGCAATGATTCATCAGAGGAAAATTCTGTGGTTTTTCTGTTCAGTGGCTCCTCTGACAACAACAACATTTCCACCATTTGTTAGCATTTGTTATGTGCAGGTTTTACTGCATTCAACAGCACCAGCAGGTCTGAATGTGCTCCCCTCGGTGAAAACACATAAGAAATGAATGTGAAACACTGATTTTCTAAAAAATATCAAATTTAATTTGGTTATAAAAGTCATATTTTTTCACATGCACACTCACACATAATGAATCACCATAAATACTGTCCAATGATTTCTCTTTTTCTTTTTTTTTTCAGTTTTAAACTTTGATTCACAAAGCAAGCACGTACGGTGGACTGATACATCTGGTTTCAAAGGACACTATGGAGAATGCTCGCAGTCTTTTACAGGAAGAAGAAAATCTCAGTGCACTAACAAAAAGGCTGTCGTAAAATCAAGTAGAAACATTTATAAATTATCTACAAATGGATCAAAGTACAAAAGAGCTACAGCGTTTAGAGACACTACACCCATTCACAAGTGAATGATTTGGTATTGGGACACCATGTTACAGTGTTTTGTTAACTTTGTGACAGACTGAATGAGAAACTTTACAATAAACAGCTTTGGAACAAAAAGGATCAGATGCAAACTTACAGCCAGCCCAACTTTTCTTACATTCCATTATAACAAACTCTCTCTCCTGTCATTGCATTTAATCCATAATATGAATGTAAAATGAGGAAGGGAACCCTGTTCCACACAACAAACTCATGTCTGACTCATCTTTCAAGTGCAATGTGACAAAAGAGTAAACAGGAGATAAACAGGATGGAGTGGAAGCTTAAAACTAAACAGAGAGAACAAATGTTTTTAAATTATTAAAGCTATGAAACATTATGTTCCTCATGATGGTAACTGACTTCTTGAAAACTTTTGGTCACTTCCACCTCACACACACATTGTCAGTACAGTTTGCAGGCCTCTCCTCTCAGCAGTAGAGCAAGCAAAGTGAGCATCTGCTTTCAAAACTGAAACTCCAGCTCCAAAAGCATTATTTCTATAATCTTGAGTAATTCACACACACACACACACACAGTGACTGTCTCCTCGAGAGATAAAAGTGAGGTAGGACGGTGAGTTGAGTTGTTTGTGCTGCATACATGTAAACTGTCTGATGTGACTGTATGTGAGCAGTGACATGGAAGGTTAGCATCGCAATATGAATACAGCTGTTCAATCATCAGGGTCAAAGTTGTTTCAAAAGTGATACCAAATAAGAAAAAAACTGTAAGGTAAAGAAAAGATGGTCTCATTCAAATTATTTGAGTCAATGTGTTTTCATGAACATTAGAGGGTAAAAAAAAATGGGATTTAAAATTTGATCAGTTCTCCGAGCTACAAGTGCTCAACTGATTCATTTGAAACTGTGCCCACAGGAAATGTGGGCATGGGAAATTTTTTATAAAAAATAAATTTAAAGGCCAGTGAATATCCCTCCTCTAGCTGTCTCCTTTCCGGCAGTCAGGAGAACCTTTGGTGGCTTTAAAAATGAGCCAGAGTTAAATTTGTCAATCCTGGGCTACTGTGGAAACATGGCAGTGCAACATGGTGGACTCCATGAAAGAGAGTCTGTTCCCTCTGCAGATATAAAAGACTCATTCTAAGTTCATGAAAATACAAGGATTCTTATTTTCAAGTGATAACAAGAACATTATATTTTCTATTTCTGACATATTCTACAAATAGAATAAATAGACACTGGACCTTTACATAAAGTTTATGAGTTAAATTGTGACTAAACAATTAAAACATTGACATTTTCAACTCTGTTTGAAATGCTGACAATCAGTTCCACTTCTCACATACAGCAGAATAACAGCTTTGTCTAGAATCGGTTGTATATTCTCACTCCGTCACTCACGATGGATGAAGGAACAGTCAGTGTGACAGCCTGCAGGATGTTAAGTAGCTTCTACTGATCTGAATACATTTCCTTACGCAAATCTATTTGCAAATCTTTATATGCAAATAGGTTTGTTAGTTTTTGAAGACTTGATTAAATATATAAAACATTCAGTGAGTCAACAAACTAAATGGAGCAACGACAGAATATTGGCATTACTGATGAGTGTGTGTGCTCTCCAGACTCAGGCTGTGTGTGCAGCTTAATCCATACATTCTCCAAGATTATAGAAATTAATTCAATATCATTCTGCATCAGATTCTCTTTTAAAAATGTGCAGAAGTTGTGTAAGCTCGCTCCAGAGACGTCAGGCAGATGAAACACAGTAAGAGAACAATGCACAACTTGACATTTTGATTTTAAAAATTCCCATGATGCTTTGAAGTGGCCCTCTATATATCAGCATGAGACGACGAAACCAAACAGTGCGCAGGCAATGGAGGCAGCAGCACATCACTAGATCACGTGACCAACAACTACACAGCCTCTCCTTCAGAGAAAAGAAAAAGTGAACAAGAAACATGAAAGGTGCAAAAACATGAATGTGACACACACACATACTCAAACACACACACACACAGGCACACTTGACATGTCTTTTACCAACCGTCACACGAAAAAAACACCCACCTTTGTGCAATAGGAAGACAGACACAAAATTTAGTCTAGAACTAGGCGTTTCATGACAGCTCGACGGCGAGGACGACACATTTTCTGCTCCGTTTTGACTTTCAGGAATGACAAAGCACAAACGATCCGTCATAGAACACACACACACAAAAAAAAACCCTGCTGTAAAAAATCAACCTTGTGATCGAACGAGGAATGTTATGCTCATATAGTTTTCATAAAGGCCACTGAGACAGCGAAGCTCGCCCGGCGTTTCTCAAGTTAATGCCCTGTTTGCCAATCTATTCTTTTTTTTTATTATTTAATCATTCCTTTCATCACACAAAACTCTCTACTGAATCACAGGTACACATGGAATCGTCCCCCCCTCTCCCAAAGTATGCTACCACCTCTCTCTATGATATTGCACTAAATAAAGCCTTTGTGTTAGCAGCCAGCATTACTTCACAGAATGCTTCGATAACAGTGTAGTCTGGTTGTGATTTTCTTAGAGGAGTGTGCTCTCTGTTCCCTTGTAGTGACATCAATACTCTACAAAAAAAAAAGGGATGTGGTCGTTTTTTGTTTTTTTTTGCTGAGAAACCTAACAAGATGTTTTCACAGCTACCCTGCTTTAAATAAATGAGAGAAAAATACATGTCATGAAAATCCTAGTTTTTTTTTTGTTTTGTTTTGTTTGTTTTTTTTAAGTCATCCACTGATTTTAAATACATCACAGTTATATATTTTTGTGTCTGCAGGTGACCCCTCTCTTGATTTTGGCACTGCACTGTACATAATTAACTTGATCTGTATCCATCACCAAACATGAACAATTGTATCACTAGTTATAGTCAAAATAGGCTCACGCAGTCCGGGAGACAAAGCTCACATCCTCTCTGTTGTGTGTGGATCAGAGCTGATTGTATGGATGCAATATACAGAGCCCAGCATGTGCACGGATTGTACATGGATGCTTTTTTCTTTTGTTGTTGTTGCTTTATTTCACAGGGGAGAGTCTCTTCAGCAGCTTCTTCCCCTTAGAAAGTAGTCCTTTCTTCTTCTTGTTTGCCAGATCTTGTGCATCCTGGGGGTCCCGGGGATCCAAGGGGATGTGGGGGCCTCTCGTGGGGCTGAGGGGTCTCATGGTGCCCGGTAGGAGGGGCCGAACGATCGGGGATGGCGCTCGGACGGGCGTGGTGTCGCTGTTGACCGTGTTGGTGGTTTCTGTGGTGACCTGAGGAGAGAGGCGATGGGGAGGTGTGGAGGCATGGGGCAGCTATTACAAAGGAAGAAACACTTTGACACTGCAGACTAGGAATCTGTCTGCCTGCCTGCCTGCCTGCCTGCCTGCCTGCCTGCCTGCCTGCCTGCCTGCCTGCCTGCCTGCCTGCCTGTCTGTCTGTTTGCTTGCCTGTCTGTCTGTCTGCTTGCCTGTCTGTCATTGGTCTCTACTGAACTCGACTATGAGCTTTTTAACTCAGAAAAGTTTGGTCATAGTTTTAAAACTGCATCTTTTCTTTTGAACAAAAAGCTGCACAGAGTTTGAGTTCTTTGTATCTCAAACCTCTACGTGATGAACCCCACTTATCCAACTCTCCAACAGTGTATCACAGCAGTTTGTGAAAAAGCTTCAGAATTCATGTAGATGGACATATTATTCAATTTTTTTTAACACTCTGCACAACTTCCTTTGTGCCTGCACCACATTTCCTTCAGTGAATGAAACATTACTTTTATGAAGCAAACTGGAGATACAGAGGTGGCTGCGTGTGATGTGCAGGGCTGTGAAAGTTTTTAAAAGATCTTAGTCTTAAACTGTAATGCTTAAGGTTAACATTGGTTAAGATTTGGAAAATATTGTAATTTCTGATCAGTGTTGATAAAAAAAAAATGTGTGTGAAATGCAGGACATTTAATTTAAATGATTCCCGTACACGGACACGGATTTCACAAATTCCAAAGATAAATTTAACTATTTCAAAAACTGCTGAGATGAGTGGGCTGAATTCTCAGTGGCCTGAAGTTCATTCACTAAACACATCATAAGTTAACTGCCCATTTACTTAGATTTGTCTTAATTTCTTACATCAAGTGGAAATGTTTAGTACTATTTCTATTCAGGTTCAGGTTACACTTTTATTCTCATTTGTTTGGCTCTTTGTTGTATTTAAGCAGGGATAAAGAAGTAACTTGTCCTCTTTCTTAACATTGCCCAATGCCACATAAACCGCATGGCTGTGAAACACAGTGTGGGTTGTTTTGGATGGAGATCTGGATTCAGAGGCACATTTTAAAAGCTCAACATCTATTATTAACAATAGGAAGTTAAACGCATGAGGATTATGCAGCCTTGGCAACAATTTGAGTCTCTTACTTTATTAACTATGTGCAGAATGTTAATAGACACTATCATTATACACTATATATTTGAAATATGATCCTCTATAAGCTTTGTTTCATTTTACAGTTAAGATTTTATTTATTTATGTTTTTATTATCTACCTTAGAGTGTCCTTATGCTGCTGTTATTCCCCTTTCTAGATCAGGTAAACGTAAGCAAGTATAAGAAACTAATTAAGTATTAATCAGTCAGCCAGCCAGCCAGCCATTCTATCTATCTATCTATCTATCTATCTATCTATCTATCTATCTATCTATCTATCTATCTATCTATCTATCTATCTATGCCTCGAAAAGATTATTTTGTTGCATATTCAGACAACTGTTTGAGGTATAACGCGGAACAATCGAGGGCTCAGAGTGTCTCCTTAGATAACTCCGTTTTCAGGAAGAGAATAACTGCTCTCAGGTTTACCACCCGATAATGTCCACACTGATTATAACTCCAACATTGGAGTTGTATTAAATTTAAATTTAAAATTGCATTAAATTTGTATTAAAGAGATTTAGTATACTTTCAAGCACGCACACGCACACGCACACACACATATATACTGTACATATGTAGAAGAAACACTGAAGAGGAAGCCATCAAATGTTGAGCACGACATCAGCACAGCACAGAGAGCCGGAGAGGTCCACCATCAGTTAGGTCATGAGGGAACATACAGTACAATCATATACAGTACAACACCCAGGGACACAACTGTAGATACCAGGCTTCTCATCTAATGCAGCTGGATGCACATATATGCATTTGCACACTTTGATAATGTGATAGTTTGTGATTTGATTATCATGAAATTTCTGGTTAAGGAGGTCTGAGTCCAGATTTCTCAGATTCTGATCCAAATCATCACTGAAATAAAAAAAAATAACACATTTTACTGATCAGTATGTCACCATGAACTTAAGCATTACAGAAACACTTGATAGGTGCTTCCATAATGTAGAGCGGCATTTCAAAGATCTTCACTGTGACCACAAGCTGTGCGCATTAGAGCCGCGAGTTTGGTATCTCAAGTTGCCGACTTACTGTACAAGGCAGACAGAGCCATTTATGGTGTGAAATGAACAATCTTCTTCTGTTTGTTTGTTTTGTTTTGCCAAGCGGGTGAGGAAAAACAAAAAAGAAATCAGATGTGGCAGCATTGTCACCGTCACTAAAACCCACACCACTATGACGACTGAAAACAACAACAACAACAACAACAACAACAACACCAACACCAACACACATGAACACAGAGCGCAAAAAAGAATGTTTTTCATATCCAATTTTTTTCCTTTTATTGTTCCATTGTAACAACAACAGTATGGATGTATCAGTGCTGCGATTAGTTTTTGTCTCTCGAGCTCAGAGCAAACATGGCGTATCCACTGTCAACATGGCTGAAAAATAGATCTGATGTATGTGCAATATACATAAAGAAACAAAGCCTCTTTAAGGAAATACAGCAGTCGAGCCAAGAAAGTTATTATAAAATGTATCAAGTTTGAAAAAGGCATGCTTTTCTCTCTTTTTTCATCTTTTAAGTTTTCTTCTCAAATGATTTCTTTCAGTGTCACTGGGTAGCAATTGTTGTGTTAATAAAGCACTTATTATGAATATTTTTTTATTATACACAATAACCACAAGTCAATTTTGTGTTTCAGTGCAAAAAAGGTACCAAATTATCTTGTGTAAGGAAAGAGTTGAGCCTTTTTCAAGTCCTCCTTAACCAGTGCCACATGCATAAAACCACCCGATGAGCTCCGACAGTCTATCCTCTCTCTGTCCATGTCAGGCTTTGCTTCTTCCTTTCTCTGAGACTCAGAAAGGTGTTAACACTGGATTTTTTTTTTTTGTCCCCTTTTCCAAAGCGTGAGGGGAGGGAGGAGGGCAGGGGGGAGGGCAAAGGGGGTGGAGCTGTTAGTTTGTATAGAGTCACCACTGTCACCACATGGACAAACACACACAATGAACAGCACACAGACGGCAAAGTGGAGGAAGCGAGAGACGGAAATCAAGAGAGAGGACGAAGGATGGATGAACACAGGGCCTAGCGCTGAGAGCGGCGATGATGATGTACCCGTTTGCCCTCTGGGACGTTTGCGGCAGAGTTGGCAGGGGGCCGGTTGGCAGGCTCTTCCTGGGGGTAGTGGGACGGAGTATCGGTCAGATACACCTCCACATCATCAGGCACTTCTTCCAGGAAGTTAGAGGGAACCAGACCACGGTGGCCGTTCATCTCACCCTGTGGACGACAACCAGGTGAGGAGACATTCTCTCACTGAACACGATGTCTACCATACAGCTTGTTATATAAGGGCACTGTTTAGGTTCTATTTCTCTTAATCCCCTCAGGCCTAAATCGGGTCACTTTCTATTTAATTCATCTGCTTGCTCTCACAAAATCAGAGTATGCGAAACCAATTTACACTGCCCCCCCTGAACCTCTTTATCCCTTTCAAAGTGATTAATTTGCACATGTCTCATCCCTCTGATTTGTCTAATTGAATTTTGAAACCAGCCACCCAACCTGCAATCAATCAATCGACAGAAATCTGGAATGTACAGATAGCACATTGCTGTTAATCCCCACAAAAAGCCTACACATGAAAGGATTAGTTCAATATTTTCAGGAAATCTGTAATATCTGCTTTCTTGTTGAAAGTTAGATGAGACTATTGATAAAACTCTCATGTCTGCACAGTGAATATTAATGTACACTCTGCAGCTATTTAGCTTAGATTTCATAAAGACTTAACAGGGAAAACAGCTAGCCTGTCTCTGCTAAAAGCTTATGTCTTCCATCATCTCCAAATCATAACAACTCACACAGTGTTTGTTTAATCTGTATACAAAGTGAAATGTAACAATGACAGTTTAGTTTCTGTATCAGTTAAATAGCACAGCAAACATGGACAAGCAGCACTCACATAATAAAATCCGTCTTCATCAATATCTCCGAACACAGCGATGATGTCACCAGCACAGAATGTCAGCTCAGCCTATCAGGAGACAGAGATACAGAATCAGCTATTCAAGACATGGTGAGAGTAAAGTCGGCTTTGTCTTTATTTGTGATGCTCTTTTTTGTTTGGGTCTTTGTGCTCTCAGCCTCTGATGTAGTTCTTCCTTGAATCTTAAAGCATGTGTGTGTTCAGTAAGAGGGTCCTAAGCAGTTACCTCAACATCAACATTAGGGGAGCTCTCTCGGGGGTCATAGTCGTACAAAGCCACCATCCTCCTCGAGGCCTGATCTCGACGGAGGCCTCTTCTGTTCTGCTCTGGAAGCAGAAACAGACGCCATGTTAACAGAGAGGAACCATAACTGTGCCTCCAAAACCATCAGATCTTTACTTCTTCTGGAGAGCAAGCATGCTGCGTAGTACCTATTCTGTCCACAGGGGTGCTTAACGGCAGGAAACCCTGTTTGATGAGCTGATCCAAGGTCTCCTCGTCCTCAGCTCGTATCTCTGACACCATATTACAAGGGATCAGCCCCATCCTGCCCCTCACCTCTCCTCTGTAAAAGCCATCTGTGTCTTTATCACCATACACCTGTTAGACAAGAGAGGGACGTTTAAAACTCCTGCCTTAAAACAAACATCACATTTATGTCGTGAAAAAATCTCTACTACCTCTACGACCGCATGTTTTTCATAAAGGATTGGAGTTAAGTAGAGGACTTATACAAATTTTACTCAATTTTATTTACAAATGACTGTAGTTCCCAACTATTTTAAAGGTCAATTTAAGAAGAACTAGCTTCCCAGGGGCCCTAATAATGCATTTTTGTTTCACATTTAAGTTGAATTTTTAACAGCTATGATATACCACTGGCTCAAATCTGCTAGCTGAAACAAAAAGGGAGAGATTATAAACTTTTAATTCAAAATAAGGTTTCACCATTTAACTTCATGAGCAGTAGGATGGATTGTACAGAAGTTATTTTATTCAGAGCTTGTACATATTTGAATATTGCATGAAAAAAGTCAAGGTTGGAGTCAGTTTGAGACAACTGTTTGAGAAGGGTTAGTATAGAATTGATGCATACTTTCAAATACATAAAGTTTGTTCTTGGCCAAAAAGAAGCAAATAACCAGTCTCTTATAGTTTGGATTGACCTCAGAGAAGAAGATAATAATCTGGAATGCAGAACATTAAAATGTGTGCTGTCTAAAATATTAAGTCCTACCCTGATGATCTGGCCCTCTTTGAAGGGCAGCTCCTCGTCAGCTGCATCAGGGTTGGGGGACATGGACAGAGGATCGTAGTCAAAGAGGGCCACAAAGATCCGGAAAGATTCCTCAGGCTCCGACTCATCATAGTAGGTGGGAGAGCGGCGGTCCCGGTCCCTGTAGCCATCTTAAACACATTTGAGAAAAAAATACTCCATCATCTGACATCACTAGATAGAGCAACTCAACACTTAAAAGGTAAACTTTGAGGGAGACTCTTTCTTTAGAGGAATAAGCAATATTTGGAAGTGTTATTAGTCTGTGTTTGTGCTTCTTTGCATATCTTATAGATTTGATCAGGCAGTATTACATGACGGATTCTATTTTTGATTAATCATACTGTATTTGTTCTCATCAGCAACCAGAAAAAATAACCGTTGTCAGTAAACAATTAAAATCATTTACTGTAAAACATGTGACATATTTTTTGCCTATATTTGTGTTTTAACATATGCAGTGAAAGACGAATGTGGAGCAAGACAAACCATGGTGCAATACACAGACAGAATGTGAATCGTGGACGTGACACGACAACAGAAACATACAAGACCTTGAAATGCATGCTACAAAAGGCTTAAATGAACAAAGATAACGATACAACTCCATGTGTCTATTTTCACCTCAAAAAAACAAAAAACAAAAAACAAGACATTGAGTGAAAATTCTAAGATTTGAAGCAAACATGTGAAACTTCCCAAACATTGCCAACCCTTCTAGCAGCAGGAAGTCTAAAGCAGAGATGGCAGAGTTGTTGTGGAAGCCTGTCATTTATTTGAATTTGGCATTGCAATATATATTTTTTCAAAAAAATGCACCAGCTAGCAGTGTGTGATACTGTTTGGTGCTTAAAAATACAAGCATGATGTGAAATGCATTGCTCCCAGCTGAGCATATGCCAACCTGCAGAAACTTTAGTATCTGTATTTATTTGTACTGGGAAAGAATTATGTGGGACAATTGCATTTCCAACAGCTGATATTTCAAACTAAAAAAAAGAAACTAATAAATCTAAAGAAAAAACAAAAAAGCAGTGAATGTGTAGTCATTCTCTCATGTCTACCGCTAATATGCCTTCAAACTGTCATGCATGACTGCTCTCATCATAAGTGTACTAGGTGTGGTTGTACCACAAAGGGAGAAGGGGGGGGGGTTAGCAGGCATCTGGAGATCAGTGCAGTGAGTGAGGCATTCTCTGAGCAGTCAGTCATTCATTTATCATCTGCAACTGTGGAAAGGTTCATCCTGGACCCCAGGTAAGGCTTGCCAATGGGTCCACCATTTCAGTGCAGTGCAGTCATGCTGTTTAACTGGAAGCATAATTATAACTTATTATTTCAGACAGAGAAACAGGCATTTGCAAGTGTCCACAGCTACTTCTTGGCATTTGCCAGTTGTCGGTGGCATAGTTGTTTTTGTCGCCATGCTGTGGTGGTAAAACAGGACTGCAGGCACATACCATGGGGAGACCTGGTGCCGCCCATGTGCCTGCGGGATGGCCACGTCCTGTGCCGAGCTACTTTGCCATAGTAAACATCCTCGGAGATGGGGGAGAGGTTTCCCTCACTGTTATTCTCAGAGGTTACCTCTATAGGAAACACCAGTTAGAGGGTGACGGGGTTACAATGCAAAGCTCAACAATCACCTCCCAAAAGGTTAGTGAAAGCTTCTTAATTTGGAGACACAATGAAATGACATACAAACACAGGAAAACAACTATGGCTAAACTGTCAGATTCTTTATCAGAGTAGATCCAGGCATCAACGTGTAGTGTAACTGTGCACAGCAGATGAGAATTGTCAGCTTGTTGCATCACATTAATCTCTGCAAGATCAAACTTCTGTTCAGGAAGTGAAAGGACATGAGCATGGTTTATAGACACAGGTGATCTGGAGACACAGAGAAGCTTATGAAGGTTTTTAACAGAGAAAAAAAAACTTCTGTTCTGGGATGCAGAATGCAATAAAATTAAAAAAATAAAAAGTTCTCAATTTTTCTCCCCTCCGCCCTCTCCCCTGTACTGACCAATGGAGGGAACCATTAGAGGTCGTCTCTGAGGCTGGGGACCACCGTGATGAATTCTTCTCCCGGTATCCCGATCATGACGACCTCCAGCTGGAGTGTTTGTCTGCATGCAAACACAGAAAATATTCACAAACATTACACATTCACGAGTTGCTCACAGACTCATGGACATACTCGGCGTGTGAGAAAAAATGTACCGTGATGCACGCAAACATATTGTAAGTAAACAAAATCATGCAGCACTCACAGGCAGACACACTGGAACAACAGACGCATAGACACACACTCGAACACACACAGGCCCACGGGAGCTTTTGACATTCCAAAATAAAGTGAATAGTGATATCATACTATTGAAAAAATAAATAAATTAAAAAAAGTTCACCTGTTTTAAACGTATCAATTAGCACTTTTTACTTTACATTACTGTATTGTTTCTCTTCACAGTGCTAAACTGTGCAGTGTCTCTGTGTCTCTCCAAGGTGCTGAACACATTCAGACCCAAGCAGGCTTCCTTACTCTCAACGGTGCCGAAACATTTTAGCGAGAGGATGCAGCCTGCACATACACACCAGGCTGCTACTGTGATACTATCCACCCAATCTTATGACACAGCCATACAGAGAGGATTGCAGCTTAAAAAAGAGGAGTTGATAAACAATACGACAATAAAGCGAGCTGTACCAACTAATTTCTCTAACACTGGTACAGACTGGATAATCAAACTTTGAAGATTTTGCTCCAGTACCACTTGTTGACAATGACACTGATAAGGATTAACACCCAGTCTGCCTCTCTCTGTCTATCTTTGTGTTGCTAAAGCTTGGAATGATTTTCTCTCTTTATCTAAATTTGAATTAAACTCAGCACACACACTAACATCACATCAGATACAAGTCAAGGCAGCAGTCTCAGTTGAAGTATCTGTGCCTGTGCAGTTCAGAGAATAATAATAAATTTGGATGGTCTTGACTCTTTGGTTTAGAATAAGTGCAAAGAACTGCACCTTGGGTGTGTTGTGCGAGTTGCGTCGGCGTCCCTCTTCCAGCTGCATCTCAGAGTACAGCTCCTCCTCATCCTCTTCCATGATGTCAGACAGGTCAGAGCCCCGGCTGCTTTCGCTGTGATAATCTTCATTGTGACTATAGTGAGGCTATTGGCAGTCGCACACACAGACACACAAATACAAACAAACAAGACGCAGATGTTTAAGTCCACATACATACATATATACATGCACACATCAAACGCACATGGATGGGCAAACACACGGATGCCCGGGCAAAGGGAGTGTATGCATGCAATCACTCAGACATGCATGCGCACACACGTCCAAACATACACACACGTGAGAGGTCTTCTCTTGAAAAACACGCTGGGGCTGAAGTATAAAAGGAGGCTAAAGATTCATCACTTATCATGTTGCTCTTACCGGCCTCCCCAACTCAGAGCCTCTGAGGAACTCGTCGACTGAGGGTCCTCTCCGACGGCTCCGTGCAAAGCCTTCCTCATCCTCCTCTTCCTCATCGGAATGATGCTGGTGAAATGAATGACCCTGCTCTCCATATCTGCCCTGCTGCCTGTCCCCCTGAAAGCATGTATGAAAAGTGTGAAAAGTGAGTAACAGGGACAGAGCGACCTTCTTATTATTGTTTAAAATATTTTGATCACAACTTGTTCTTTACATTTTTAATCCAAGCAAAATATTCTTCTGTATGCAGTCGATAAATCACCTCATTCTGAATCTGCAGCCTTTTATTTGATCACCCTTTCATTTAACATTTATTATTATGTTTCTTTTTCTTTTTTTGACTTTGTACGACTAAAATCTGCTAATATTTGGTCTAAAATATAGACTAAAACTAGACTAAAACTAAAAGATTTCAGATGATTAATTAAAACTAAAGGGTGTGTTATTCAAAAGACTAAATCAGAATGTGCTGTCAACATTAACACTGATTGTCATCTGGTCACCTTGCCACTCTCTGCTGCCACCCTCTGTGCTGCTTTTCGGGCGATGGCTTTGGCCACAGTGTCTGGGATAAGTGTGCCACGGGGCTGCGGGAGAATCCTCTGCGGGGACGGGGAGCGTGGATTGGCAGAGGGAGGGGCCTCAAGGGTGTGGCCTTGCATGGGCACAGGAGGCTGGGGAAGGGGAGGACGTGTGGGGTCCCAGCCAGGCTGGCCAGGTGGAATGGCTCCCCCGTGGTGGGCCGCGTGCTCTTTGGCATCCAGGTCTCTGGCACATACTGGTCTCTGAGGTATAGGGTGGTGCTGGGGGTGGGGTAACAGAGGCAGTTGCTGCTGGGGCCTGGGACCTTGGTGGGGCAGGCGGGGCTGAGGCTGAGGATGCGAGGGTCGAAGCTGGGGTTGCTGGGGTCCACTGGGATGGGGGAGTCTGGGATGGGGTTGAGGGAGTTGAGGATGGGGTGGAAGGGGTTGTCCATGTGCCTGGGGGGGAGCAGGAAGCTGGGGAGTGGTGAGAGGAAGGTGAGGGGATGGGAGGTGGGGTTGAGCGTGGGGGTGTGGGGGCGGGCCTGCGTGGGGGTGCATTGGCGGTGGCAGGGGAAGCGCAGGTAGAGGCACAAGCAGGTTGTTTGGAATGACGGCGACTTGGGAATCTTGGGATTCTCCCTGCACTGACAGCGTCCTGACGATGACTTCCCTCGCCTCCAGGCACTGAATCCTTGTCAGCTCGATGGCAACATAGTCTGCCATTGGGTACAACACCTCAGCTATCTGAAATACAAAACAAAAAAAAATGTTTACATCAACAGAAGCTTACAACAACTCAAACAACAATTAGTAACATAATCAATAGCTGCACAAAGTTTGACCCTGCTAATGGTGAGACTGAAATGGCAAAATGCTTAGTATGCTCTTCACTCTGAGCAAAACTTCCCTCACTTCTGCTGTAGTATGTGTAGCACATAAAAAGACAGAAAATAATATACTGTCAAAGTCTCAGAATACTGTGTTGATTTACTCTGGTAGTCACCAGAGGGTGTGAGAGACCTTTCCAAGATATTTGCGGGTCCCAGATTGAGAGTCTTGCACTGATCATGAATCACAAGTAGGTGGCACTGTGGTGTACACTGAGGAAACTGGTGATATAGACTAACTCTACAACACAGGCTGCTACCACCCAATCTGTTATGTGCGTTCTCATGATTAAACTTGATTAAAAATGATAAAACAAATCAGACAATGTTTTATAAACCATGTCAATGTACCACAAGTAGACCTTTAAAATATGGACCCCATATGCTTATGAATTCTCTAGAAAACAAGGCTCTTGGTATTATGATACAGTGCAAGTCACTTGTTTTCCCTTTAATCGTGAGGAGTGCCTTTAACCCACCATCACTCACCAAACCTCTTACCAGAATGAACTGAAATAAGGATATAATTAGGTCTGTGATACTTGCTAACTCACCCTCTGTCCCTTAGTGCAGACTGCGTAGCCAACAACGTTTGCCCCATTAGATGTGCCTGTGGGGGAGAGGATGGGGGGCTTCCAGTGGACCTGTAGGACCCCTGGAGCCTGCCCACAGAGCACTTGTACATCCTGGGGAGGCAATGGAGGTCCTGGGAGGTGAGAGGACAGGTGTAAGGAAACATGATGGGTGTGACGCATTCATCAAATGCACATGATGGCACAAACAACCATGCACAGAAATGCCCACATACAAGAGAGGGGGTGAGGTGGTGGGAGGATTTAGGAAACAACAAACTGGATTTACTTGTAACTTCCCTGGATTCTTTTAATTTATGTAAGAATTGCATAACACCATATGTAGACTGATACAAAGTTCATGCAGATACTTGAGATGTGACATTGCTAGTGGGGGATATTCAAAAGTTGTGCTGTATTTAGAAATTGTCATTTAAGTAAATGACAAGTCATTATGGTAGTCATTAAGATCAGTCATTAAGATTGGCTTAACAAAAATACTTCATGATCACGCTAACTTGTAGAATGAAATCCATTTAGTGTGAGGATTTTATTTCGCAACATATTTTCAGACCTAAATTTTCAGTCCGTGTTCTTCTTTACTAGTACTCTACCATAACCTCATACTACTCTTTATGAGGAGAATAAACAAAGAGAAAATAAAACAATGAAATAAAACATGTGGGCCTCCTGAGAGAAGCACTGCTGTCTTCACATGCAGGACACAATCAAAAGAGACTAACTACAGCCCATTCTTTGTCTTCCACTGTCCTGGATTACTGGGCAAAACATGCACAATTGCATTCAAACAGAAGCAAATGCACACTCACACAAAATGGTAATTTTAGCAAGCAGTGGAGTGGCACTGCTTTATATAACACAGGTTACTACAGGCTATGCTATAGGCTGAGGAAATGACTCATCAGAATAATAACTGATCATATCTTATGGTGCAGTGCTAATTAGTGATGTGCTCAGTGCAGTAAGCAAACCAGGGCAACATTGCATTTGAATTTGGTTTCAAAACACAAAGAGTGTTGAAATTTCAATTGAAACATTAATGACAATATTGTTTGCCAATAAAACATGTTTTTGATTTTTAGAACTTCAAAAATGCATTTTAGCCCAGATCCCTGTACTGATTATTCATATTTTACAATGACAATTCTCAGTTTTTTTCAGATGATAAACCTCTTCAAAAAGTATCAAACGACTAATATTTTCCCTGCACATTGGTTTTTAATTGAAGAAAATCATTTAGTGCTCAGGCTGATGAGAAACCCAGCCAAAGACTGATGGTTCATTCTGACCTGTTCTGCAATATGGTGTTGGACCTAGACAAAATACAATACACAACAATGGATAGTAAGGCAATGCTGTTCTGCAGTCTTCTACATCACAGTAAAATAACCTAAAATTGGTATGACATTGTGTTGCATATTAGAACTGGCTTACAGTAAACTGAAATAAACAGAGTAGTAGCAGTCTGTCATCTCCATCTGTCCTTTGTACTGACTACAAGATTGTTTAAAGCATGGAAAAACAAGCATGAAAAACTACTGACGACTGCCTGCTATGAAGCTATGCATACATTATGAATGCTGTATCTCTCTGTATTGAAATGATCTTTGCTGACCTGCTGCCTGAGTGCAGAACTCCACACCGGCTTCTTTCCTCTCTCTCTGCTCCAGAGGCAGCTGCCATGGCACCTGGTGAGGCTGTGCCACCACCGTCACTTTGTACACCGTCAGGGGCTTTAAGTTGAGGAAACGTAGCCTGTACCTTCCTGGCTTTACCACTGCGTGCTCCATCCCGTCCAAGAACACGGTGTGACCATAGTTACTGTTGCTTGGCAACCAGGAGAGCTCGGCAGTGTCACGCTGGATGTCATCCACCCGCAGACCGCACGGTGCCACCACTACGTTGGCTCCAACCAGCAAGGTGCAGCGCAGCTCGTCCGACAAGCCCCGATCGGTGACGCTCTGCACTGACACGCGATGGACGCAGCCGTCCAGGTCCAGCTTCTCCAGCAAACACTTGGTCCGGCCACCGTACGGCATACTGGCACGAAGCTCCCCGTCTACTAACACGTTGTAGCCGGAGATGTTCCCCCAGCCCAAAGGCACTAGTGGAGGCTCCCAGGCCACAATGACGCTCCGTGCCAGCTGCTTGATCAAGGAGATCTTTCGAGGGTAAGGCACAACATCTTCAGCCAGGTCCTCAGGATCCAGGGGCCCCCCGGTCCCATTGCTACAGAGCACCAAGGCGTTAGATGAGCCTAGGAGGCAATCCTGGGAGGCACCTCCATCGACTGCTGTCAAGGCCAGGGGTGTTCGGTCCAGTGGGCCCAGGTCCTCTTCCCCCTCCCCTGCCTGAATTGCTGGTTTTTCCTTGTCCTGAACAAACTCCACAAAGTTGGAAGGAACAAGTCCTCGCTGTCCATCCAGCAGCTCCCCTGTGACACAGGAACAAGAAGAGAGGCAGGTACAGAAGACAAATAGCTTCACATCCTGCCTCATTCTTCATGTTTATGCTGATGAACCAAAGGCCTAACCCTCACCCAACTTTCTGAAAACACCATCCTATAACAACTGTCTAAAATAGGAAAGTGCAACAATCCCTCTGTGATATCAACTTCAAATGTGTAAATGAGGCTTCACTAAAGGTCCCTTACAACTAAAAGAAAAGAAAATCTGTAACAAAGTAGACATCATAAGTGAGACCTAGTTTCCTTCCAGTTGGAAATAAGTTAGTTACTGAGAGGTGGGGGGTGAGAAAACATACAGAATGTTCTATTCCCTAAGATGTAAGATTTACCACTGACTCTCTGATGCTTTCATTTGTACTCTCTCCAGCAAACACAGAACTGAGAAAATTCTTCTTTTTCACATTTCGAAGAACTTGAACTTCAGTTCACTGCTTTTGAACATTTCCAGGAACACCCCTGAGCATGAAGATGCTGTGGTCAGTGAGGAAAAAAAACAGCTTAGATTTGCACTGGAATTTTTTTCCCCAAAGGGAAAAAGTTTGTCTTTAAAAAAGCTCCCTATCATCTTGTCCTTCAATCCCTTTTTCCACAGAGGCCTGGGAGACTTTAAGACCATCTGTGTGTGTGTCTGCATATATGTGTGCGGCTGAGTGTGTGTGTTGTTTATGTGTGCTGATGATTATGCTGAGCCCCGCTGGATTAGTCATCAAGCTAAAAGGGGCCGAGGTCCCATCTTGACAACAGCTTGGTCTGAGGCCCGAGTCTCCCTCCTACATGGTAAATACAAGGCTCCTCCGCGACGCCATGCAAACTCACCGCCCACAGCTGATGAATCACAGCTGAGTACTACTGTGTCTGCAGCGGCCTGCACTGTTTGCAGGATTGCTAGCTAGGGAGATTAGGATTGCCTCTGATGGAGAAGCCTTCATAATTCTAAAGAGATTAGACATAGAATCACGCTGATCACCACTTACAAAAAGTCTACAGGAAGGTTTCTTGGTGACAATGGTGCACTAATGTAGACTGTACTTGCATACAGGTGCAGCAAAATTATTCACTCGCCCAGGAGAAAAATTAATAACTTTTAAGTAGCAAATAAAAAACACTGATGCTGGTCCCAGCGGTTGACTGTCAGCTAGATGATACTGCTGGCTATAGAAGAGGTCTGATATATTTTTAATGTGAGTCTTCAAAGACAGAGTGTTTACAAAAATATAGAGCTTCATGTGGGCACAATTACTTGTCAACTGTAACTTTATCTTGTGACGTTTTTGTGAATGATGGTATTTGCTGAAAATATTTAAGTTACTTCATTTTGGTGTCTTGTTTTTTCATTAAATTTTTTCTTCAACTGTAAAGCTTTCTGTTACTTTGTTTTTTTAGTGAGGTAAAAATATATGGCACCAGTACTACCATCACTACTACTATTACTATTACTACTACTACTACTACTACTGTAACATTGGTTTGAGAAATTTGTCATTTAATTATTTGCCAAAGTTTGAGGTGTGAGTTTATGCTGTAATAATTTTGTATGTTATCTGGGAGTCTTCTCATAGTTCTTACCTTCATAGAAGCCATCATCATCCATGTTTCCATACACGTACAGAAACTTTCCAGCCACAAGGGGGAGTTCTGCTTCAGGATGCTCATTTGGTCCATCATAAGGGTTGTAACTGAGAGGTGAAATGCACTTTACTTTCATTCGTAAATTAAAAAGCTGTTTATAAGTAAATGCAAAAAGATCACTTTCTCTAAGAGCCTGCTCATTTATCTGATGGTCTTATTCACCTGTAACGGGCAGTGCAAAGGCGGACCTGGCCTGTGTAGCGAGGCTTGGACCTGGGTGATGGGCTGGCCTCATCCTCCATCTGTGGATTTACAACAGAAGCACAGGTAAAACTCATTCATCTTTACATGTACTATTCATAATTATGATATAACTCAAGAGGAAGCCAAAAAAACCCCTACTGAATTAAAAAAATAAGAACTATTTAAGTCAACCGAACCAGGATAATGTTCAGATCAGAGAACAATTAAACTTCCTGAAGACATTATAAGTTGAGCATGCATTTACGCGTTGAAACTTGGACCAACCTCTGAGGGGGTCAGCTGTCGAGGGCTGCTTGGGCGTTCCGTTGTAACGGTGCTTGATTTGACAGACAGCAGTTCTGATCTTTCTCTGTCTCCAGACTGTGGTGTGCAGGGCAAGAGCTGGGAGATCAGTAGCGGCGTGTTTGCCGCACTTTCATTGCCTAGGAGACATTGATTTCCATAGCAAATAAAGAGCAACTGTCATTCCTTCTGCACCCATTTGCTGCTCGTTGCACAGCTATTGATCTCCTGTTAAAACGAGTGGACAGCAAACACTCCTCATGGCAAAGGCTATTTCACCCCCATTGACACCTCACATCTGCAATGCATTTGTCCATAAATACCACTCAGGTCCTCAGGGAATGAAAAAGAACACAGTACAAAAAAAACTATTAAATACAAAATAGATAACTGCAGTTCTAGGAGTGCTGGCCACTGAACTCCATGAAGAAATTACAATAAGTCAACAACATGGATGCACCATATCAGTGGGTTCTTAGGGTTTCTGAGTAAGTAATACTATGCATTAGCACAAAAGCATCAGTGAAAAGATAAAACAGGATTTCCAACACTTCAAAGACCTTTGGTCTGTGCCAGACTGTATAAATCTACATCACTGATATGGCTGTATTTGCTGGCTCTGCAGGTCCAACTATGTCTCGTTAGAATACTAATGTGTTAAGCCACAGTCGTGTCATGCATCAGGCCTGTGATCAATCAGGGTTGGATATTGATCATGAATAACCAGTATTACCATTAATGTTGTCTACCTTTGGTCATGAGTGAGCTGATCCAGCTGTTATGTGAGCTGTCTGAGGATTAGATCGCCCTGACTCTCATTTCACTCAGAAGCCCTTTGATGACAGACAATTTGGCGGATGGATGCTTTTTATCTAGAGCTCCTACAACAAATACATTTTTTTAAAACGGGTGAACCCAACCAAAGGCGCACCATTTAACCTTAACAGGCTCAGATTCATGTTCATTTAAAAAAAAAATAGTACATGGAATTAGTACTGTACTCTTGTAACATTGTTACCTCACAACAGTTAATTGATATTTAACTCAACCAGTTAGTTGGTCAGGGACTTTGGTGAGGAGTGCTGGTAGCAGCTCCTGTAGCCTCAGGCTGCTAACCTTGGAAAAACTCACTTTTCTCGAACTCCACACCAGATTTTCTCATTTTTAAATATGCGTTCAGATCCAACAGATGATGACTCAAGTGAAATCACTTGAGGCAATTTCACAGATTTGATGCAGCTTCTGGAGCCACAAAAACTTTACATAACCTCTTTTCACATAGGAAGTAGAATTGGACACATACTTTGACGTGTCAAGTTCCCTTCAGCACTGAGTTATTAAATCATAATGAAACTATAACAAGCCTTCAGCATAAACACTACCACCACAACTTCTAATATTTTAATACATATGACAGAAATGAACTGCAGGAAATGTAAAAATGAAATATGTAACTTCTTTGTGTCTTCTTCTAAAACTTATTTTAAGTAAACTATAAGTTGACAGCCCAGGCCCACCTGTCTCTGTCTGGGCTTCAAATCCAACGATGACCTGTGAGAGTTTCTTCTCTGGCGAGAGAGGGATGTGGGATGAGGAAGTGGGATTAATCTTGAGGATGTCCACAGTATCTGACTGCAAATGGAAATTCAGTAGCTCTTTGGACAGCTGGTAGTAGTGTTCATTTTGTGACCTGCATCTCCGCTCCAGGTCATAACCCTTGACCTGTGATAGACAATACGAAGATAGCAGAGGTATTAATGGCAGAAAGGAGAGAGAGGAAATAAAGAAGAAAGCAGGAGCAAAAGAGTAATTTACATAAAGCATGGACTGTACTACATCTCATGTAATGTTCAGATATGAATTCTCTGAAGAAGGGCCAACTTTTCATGTATTAATGCTGATCAACCACAGAACAAATAAGAAAAGGATCCCTAAAGAGCCATTTTCGAGCTTATGTCAGCATGTTATATTAAAACCACTGCAGTCTAATCAAAGCACATGGAGGCATAGAGTCATCTGCACTGCTGCTGCTGATATCTAAGACTGCTAAACTCTGATAACAAAGCCTGAGCACTGCAAAGAGGATTATAAAACTTAGAGTATAGATATTAAGGACGTCATATCACACATATCAGAGGGAGCAAAGGGGGATGGGTGGGTTGTACAGCAAGCATAGTGGTCCTCAATCTCATTCAGCGCACATATGGATTCTCAATTAGCACAAAGCAAGTTGAGTGACTTACGAAAAATATAAACATTTGACTGAAATGAGATGAAACCATCAGGGAGGAAAATAAATACCTGAAACATTCTGTCCTTATTGTTCTGTCCCGAAAAAAAGGAGGGAAATGGAAAAAAGTCAAGGCAGAAAGAAAAATGAAAGAAAAAGCATACTGAAGATAGAACCAAAAAAAAACAAATGCAAAGGTAAAGCATGCAAATGGGGGAAAGAAAATGTTAGACAATAACGCATTTATCAGTGCATGTAAATATACAAAAGTAACAAAAATTTAAGGTAAAAGAACTTAAAAAAAAGAAAAAACAAAACAAGCACAAAGTGATTGAGGACTGTGGTGTGACAGAAAACAGAAAGCAGAGGTTTGTTTCACTCTGCAGACAGCAGAGCAATGATTTTCTTCTTGTTGAGGTGTGTTCGCTCTAAGAAACAGGCCCCATGAAAGAGACTATAAATTAAATCAATGGATTTGCAAGAGAAGAAGTAACTCTTTGACAGTGGAGTTTCCATTTCTCTGACCAAACTCTTGATGTTTGTTTAAGCCAAACACAGGCTGCTTGCTTAGTGAAATCGTATTAAAGTGCTTAAAAAAGGATAATAACGTGACCTCACTTGAACTGCACTCAAAGGAGTCCACACACTATTGTCGTGACAAAAGGATTTAGGGTGAAATGAGTTTTGAGCAGATGTACCAGTGACAAGCATCTTAAAGACTGATGAAACACAGCAGGTCAGTGATGTGATCATAAGAAAATTCATAAAGTATTTCATGTCAGTGTGGGTGCAGGAATAATGGGAATGATTGGAAGTGTTAGTCTGAAACAATTGTGGTAGAAAAGTTTGTAATATTTTATACAACAAGTGAGGAGAAAACCTACAGAGAGAGAAAAAACAAGTAGGAATATAACTGCAAACAGAAGTTGAGATGCTGTTTGTTCTAAAGTCTCTCATGGATGAGTCATAAACTGGTATGGAATATTGAATAACCTACATGGTATTACTCAGTTGGTGTACAACTACTTCTGTGCAGGAAAACAGCAAGTATTTAAGCCTAAAAAAAGCTACACACCAAGAGGAAAAGTATAAGGCATGGCTTTAACAATGAGGCTACCTGCTTTAGTGTAAACTGAATACATTAGCAAGCCCGGCTAACAAGCGGACCACCTGAAGTAATCAAGCACGTCTTTCAAAGCCCAGGACAACATCATTAACTACATTGTTTTACAGAAAACAGGTTACGATAAAAAATAAACGTTTTCACAACTAGTGCACCTATTGTGTAGCATCTATCCTTCCTGAAGTGAAACAGGTCCCGGATGCTATCAGAGTTTATGCTAATATTAGCAGCCCTCTTTTGCACTTAGCTGTATTTGAAGAAGTTCATGCTACAGCAACCTAACATTATATGGGATCAAATAAAGAAGGTTTTTTTGACTAATAAATATCAGTTTGGGTGTGTGTGTAAAACACATTTTGCAGTTGTTATTTAAATATTTTAAGTTTACTTAGGAATCCCCGGGGCAGACCCAGGACACGCTGGGGAGACTATGTCTCTCAGCTGGCTTGGGAACGTCTTGGGATCCCCCGGAAAGAGCTGGATGAAGTAGCCGGGGTGAGGGAAGCCTGGGCTTCCCTGCTTAGGCTGCTGCCCCGTGACCCGACCCCAGATAAGTGGTAGAAAATGGATGGATGGAAGTTTACTTACATTAAAATATACAATGATTTGTGTCATGCAGCAAAATCTTTTTTGCTCATCTTTCTGGCCCTACATGAAATATCCTATGGATTTTTTTTGTTCCATTTTATCCACTTCAAACAGACCTACACCATATCAAAGAAAGGGAACACTGGGCAAACATCTGTATTTGTCACTATTCCTCTTACAGGTGTACTGCTTCCTCATGTTCTTGGTCAACTTGAACCCGAGCTTCCAAGGAATACACAGAAACACACAGTGACAGCTGACACTGTGATCCAAGTCCATGAGGTAGAATAGACAGCACACAGCTGACACACTGTCAAGCCAATACCCTGGCAGAAGCTCACTGGTTGATCACAGCACTGGTACTAGATGCCCGCTGCTGATGGCACAGCTCTGATGAACAGTTATTTTAGGCTATGTCAGAGTCTGAGCAGAGCCCAGTAGCTGAAGTAAAAGCAAAGTTTTCAAAGTTATAAACCTCTTGTATTTTTACAAAATTACATTCTCTATTTGGTTAATCTGCTCTATTTGTTTCTATCTAAAAAGCACCAATGCGAATATGGGACAATAAGTAGGTACACACACAACAAACAGAAAAACCTCAACAACATCTGAGAAAGCACTTAACATTCAGCTCTTTAATGTAGAAATCAAAGTCTGAGTGGTTATTTTTAGAGCATTTACATATCAGCCATTAGAATTAGGAGATTTTGATTTCCACAGTATTTAATCAACTGATGGTAAAATTCTATGCAACAGAACAAAGATATATAAATAAAATGTTTAAACTACATATTTGTTTATATGTCAATTAAAAATACAGCCATAAAAATGTTAAACGTCACGGTGAGTATATTTGTCCTTTTGCTCACTGAAAGATGTTCACAAGGTGTATGAATTTATTAACAACTAGAGAGGCAACATTTTTAGCAGAGAGCGCTTCATCGTGCTATCAAAACATGAAAGGTGCTGACAAACTGCATTTCTAATAAAAATCTGCTGATTTCGTTTATCCATATGCCATACCATTTGCAGTTGATTGATCTCCTTCTGCTTGGTGTGAAGGGCCACCAAGGCTTGCTCATGCTCTATCTGCAGCTGCTGCTTCAGCTCAACAGCCTCATGCATATGCTGTGGAGAAAAGAGAAAGGGAGAGGATGTGGTTATATTGAAGGATGTCATTTAAAGATGATTTCTGAGTTTGTCGTAAAAGAAATATCAAACTGCAATCTTTCTCTATTGATGTGAATATAACTAGGCCTTGAAAGCCTGAACAATTATGAGAATACTGCTGTTGCTTTGGCTGCGTTGAAAGGAGGCTGTGCTCTGCAGTGAGCTGGCTACAATCCTGACAACAAGTCTTAAAAAAAAAAAAAATTAAATACATTACACCTGAATTGCAATTAGCAGCCGGCAACTCTGCATTCAGATTTTTGAGAGGAGAGAAAATTGCACAAAGTTTGTAATATCAAGATATCGTGTTGTAATATGACAAATGAAATGAATCAAACAGTCAACAAAGTGATGAAGTAAAAACTAAGTGATTTAATTAAAAAGAAGTAATTTGGGAAATGTGGCCTATTTGCTCTCATGCTGAAAGTTAGATGAGAGGATCTAACTCTCATGCTATATGCCAAGTATGAAGTTACTGCCAGCAGCGAGAAAACTTGGCTTAATATAAAGATTAAAAAAGGTTGAAACAGCAAGTCTGGCTCTCTCTAATGGTATAATTAAGAATTCCATTGCCAGTGACTGCTTTGCTGCAATTTTTGTGCAAATTAAATATTTGAAAAGGTATCAGAATCTGCCTTCTAGTACCTCTGATGCTCACTTATATCTTGCTATTTAATCTACACAAACACCAAAAACAGGGAATTTTTAGGAGGTTATGCGCCAAAAAAAAAATTCTTTGTCAGGAGTAGTGACTTCCAATGGTCTTACAGATTAAACAAGACAGTAATAACCTGTAAATATGCGCACTTTAGATGTGCTGGTTTGTGTGTTTTGTTAGTGAGTATGGCTAGTTGTTTCCACCTTTTTAGCCTTTATGCAAGGCTAAGCTATCATCTACTAGTGCAATCTATTATCTCTTGCACTCAATTTTTGGGTTCTCTATGTAATGGAAGTATAAAGAGAGTTTTACAGTATGATTTTATATATTTTAAAATGTAGAGTGTATTTATCAGATGCAAACTACTGTACTTTGTACTCTGAGGTGACTCAGGCAAAGTTGTCACACACGGTCACCCACACTGATCCCAAATCTACCCTTTCCCAAATTAGCCGAGTCATGACTATCCACAAGTATCAGCCCACTGAGTCACGACCAGCTGCCACATCCTGCAGAAACAGAGTTAAGGCTATAAGATGTTTCTGCAGGCTTAAAAAGAAAAGACAGCTTAGAAAGCTCTGACATTCATCATTTTCTCTGTGTTCTCTCTTCTTTAAAAAAAGAAAAGCCTCTTTACCTCCCGGAGTGGCTTCGAGGTGTCCTGAGCAGGCAGCCACTGCTTTGCATAATCAGAGAGAAGCTCTAAGCTGCAGAGCACTGGGCTGAGAGGCTGTCACTGGAGCCTGAGTCGAATACACTTTTTTTAACCCTGATTCAGAGAGTGCTACATAAACTCACCTACTGTTTCAGAAAACACCCTGTGATGTCATGTTAAAACAGATATTGAGAAGTCTAGTGAGAAGGGTTTCAGAAGATTCATTTGCAGAATATGGCAGAAATGGAATGTAATATACTTGAGTATGTTTTCATTAGTGTATAATCATCCGCTAATATGAATGGTTGTATTGTCTGTTCATAGAATTAGCTTATTTCTACAGTACAGATTCTCTTCCATGGAGTCCACAAATAGGTTCTCTTAAGTTTCTGGAAGTGAGTGGGTGAGCAAAAGGATATTCATGCAACTTCACAAGTAGCTGCCACTAAATCCACTAAACAGACTGGACCTTTAAACTAACAGCCTGCATTGTACATGTCTGCTGCCCCAGTCCTTCAGACTTCTGCCGTCTTTCTTATTACTAAACCTCTTAATGCAAGATGGGATGATCCTCAATGGGCTGAAAAACACAATTGAATGGTACATAACAAAATTGTAATTACAGATCTTTGAGTACAGTGAAGTTTACTGCATACTTGACTGTAGGCTTTAGGCCAGAAGCCTAATTTGAACTTGTTTACAAGTCTTACAGAGTAATACTTAATGTGTGAAAAGTACTACAAAGCCCTCCGTGGCTTCAAAGGGTGCTCTACCTCAAGTTATGTCATTAGAGCAACCACTGATTGAGGCTGAAGACTACAAGTTTAAAAAAGGAGTTAAAAAGAAGTGAACTTACAACTTCTGCAGCCCACTTCTCATCTCTGCTTGTGGCAAGAGGCTTGAGGCTACATTAGCCACTAATAGCACTGCTCGATCAGACACATTGCCCTCTACATTTACAAAAAACCATTTTGAGCCACTATTTTTTTTTCTGTATACCACTTTTGCCTTCTTGTATGATAGAGAAGTCAAGAATGAGATGCTGTCATGATATTTCCCCTCAGAAATGTGACAATTAGCCAGATTACATAACTTTAAAACTAAGATTGACTGTTGCTGAATCTCATTAGTTTTGAATGAACAAGTCTTTTAAAAAAGTCAAATTGGTCTTCTTTTGTTTCCTCATGTTGTGTTTCCTCCATCTCTGCTTTCTCCACCCACATTGTCCTGTATTATTTTCTCTAAATAGTCTCTTTGTCTTCATAATCAATACACAATAAGAAAGTGACAAACTTCTCTTTGTCGTATTAGGGAGTGGGTCAGTTTCCTCAGATGGGTACATTTCTCTCTAAAATATCCTGATACACAGACAATCAATAGGAGATACAGGGAGGCTAAGATTTGTAATGAGAGTGTCTCTCACGGCGCAGTGAGACTGTGTCTAATTACTATTGGCAGACTCTAACACGATGAAAAAGAGCCTCTCCATGAAACCAGTGACACTTCACCTTATGAGCTGCATCACTTTCTTTCTAAAGTTTTCTTAAAAAGCAAATACATGGACGAAGGGCTTTTTCTTCCAAAAGTCTCCAAATCTGAAAAAAGATGTGGGCGAAAGATGGCTGATTGAAGTCGTACAATATGCCAGCAAAAAATGGGTAGGTTCAGTGGAAAGGAAGAGAAAGGATAAAATAGGAAGCTTGAAGACACTTTGCTCAGTGGTCTTTTCTAGCAAACAATGAGGGAGAAAAGGGAGGAAACATTCAGCTTCATCGTATCAATCCTAACAGTAAACTGAGATTAATTTATAAAATCCAATTCAATAACTGCAGATAATTAAAACTCTCTTCCGTGGTTAGAAAAAAAAAGCTTCTAGGGTTGAAATACGCAAAATGGTAAACAGAAATCCTCTGAATTGAACTCCTTCGACCAAGTAATCCGAGAGTGTTGTCTCTTCATTTCAAACTAAGTCCTGAAGCACAAACAGACAGGATTTCTGAGTTTTCTCTCAATACTCAAAACTGCTCTCTGGTATTATTAAGGTATTTAGAGCTGGTCACGTGGTCTCATCAATCTATATGCTTTGACAACTGAAACTATCACCAAAATACTGTTTGAAATTCAGGAGAAAGACTCAAAGTTGACATTTAGTGACAAATCGGGGACAGAATTTGGCAAAATATAAACAGCTCATCACATACTTACAGAGTATTGTATAAATCATGGGTCAAAAATGAGTACTTGGAAACAGACTAAACATATACTATGTACTGTAAATCGTACAAAGGGGGAGATATTGAGAAACCAAGAAATTAAGGGGGGAAAGAAAACGATGGGGTGACGTCAAACTGAAATGGAGGGATGTGTCACCTTTAGAACCTTTTCCAGGTTCTCCACTTTGCCCTGGAGTTGGCTCCTCTGCTCCTGGGCCGCGTCTCTCTCCTGGCTCACTACAGCAAAGGTCTGTTTCAGCTGGTCATAGTCTGATTTCACCTATGTGAGCAGAAACAGACAACAAGCAAAGGAGCAAAGGATAAGAGGAGGAGGTTAAAAAAAATAATATGAAATATTTTATAAAAAAACAGAAACCCCAACAAAGTGAGGGAACACACTCATTTTCACTCTGACTTACTTGAGGAGTTTCAGAAAGTACCCATTATTCTGTTTTTTAAAAAGAGGAAAACAACCATGCAATTTTTATGAGGTTTGTTCTTGCAGTAGACTTGCTTTTAACATTTATGAATAGAGGCTGTTTTTTTGGGGGTTTTTTTTTTGGCTGGGGGGGTTGATTGGGAGTTCACAGTCTGAAGAGAAATTAATCAGCACATTTTTCATTTAGCCTTGATGAGACAGAGCTGCTGACTTGAGCGTTTTGCCTCTCGTTTCTTCATCAGTCAGAGGCCTCGTGCTAAGCTGGTTCCTCTTAAGGTGGCCTCACAGGATCGAGCTGAACCGTCCCGCAAGCACACACCAATCATCTCATTAACTAACATAATAAATGAGTCCACAATAGATAAGCAAGTTAATTCATTTTTTAAAATTTATGACTGAAGTTCTAGTACCACCTAAGCTATATTACATCAGAAAAACAGCTTTATAATGATTATTTTGATTTTCAAGCAGACTATAATCATAATACATTTTATTCAGATTACCCAGATATTTTCCTTGGTAATAAAAGTGCAGATTTACATCATATTAAATGTAAATCTACATTATGTAACTATTAAACCTAAAAATTACAGCTTCAAAATAATTTTGTTGGTGCACTGTCTTGTCATAGAGTGAGTGGTGTATGTGTCTCTCTGCACCCTGATAGCCAGTAAGTGCACTGAGTAACTTGGGTGAGCAGGAATGATTTCAATGCCTGAGGCTTTATGACACTCTCACACACCAATTATTGCTGAATTTAATGAAACTGAATCACTTTTAAAGGAGAAAATGCCTTCTGATTTTACCTCTGATGTTCTCCAGTTGCTCTGCTTCAATTCTCTTTGATTTACAGATTTTCCTGAAGTAACCTTCAGGGCAAGACATAATATTTCATTACATAACACTGTTATCTCACCGCTGAGTTTTTTGTGTACTTAGCAGGTACTGTACATCTAATGATATTGTTACAGACACCTGGGTTTTGTATTTAAGACAGTGTGTTGCATTCAGAAACTGTGTGGGTGAAAAATTGATCAAAACAACAATTTTTCTCCATAGGTCTCTTGTTTTGAAACAGTGGTCTGATCATAAACCTTTGTAGTAGTATGTCACTGTTCTGATACAGTAAAATTTCCTTAGCTGTGCTATCTAATCTGTTTTGGTAATTTTCTAATATTTGGGGGGGTGACATCGAAAACATATAAAAACACAAATTTGAACCCTTTTTAAAAAACCTCAGTGGATGCAAAGGTGTGTGAATATGTAGGCTGTTTTGAGCTAACTTATTAGCTGGTCACAGGTTTGCCAGACATCTAACGTTAGGTTTATGCTTTGTTAGACTTGGCTCCAAACTGATGTGTATTTTACCGAGGTGACATTAGTTTAAAGGACAATCGGAGGGCTGAGTCAGATGTCTAAAATGCAATGTGTGTTCATGTGTTCACAGTAGAAATGATTCAAAATAGCTCTATTACAATGTCAAAACCCAGCCTGTCATTGTGTTGAAGTGTGGCAGGACATTGATAACAATGTGTAAAGTTGGTCATGTTATCTACTTATCTGAGTCCAAATTTACACCAGCAACAGTTTCTGTGGTTTTATAGTATATCATTGATTAGTCCTTAGTCTCAAAAATGAATCTCACTCCTGTGTGCAACTCTTGCTATCACACTCCTCATTGCTGTTTGTTTTGGAGGCTTGCTATTGATTGCCACAAAATGTCAAATATCAGTAAGATTTATAGGTTGTTCAAGCAAGCTGCAACAGTTTTCCTTAAAAGTCAACAGAAGAAACTCAACTTTTCACAACAACTGTCCTTGAACTGATTTAACTGTGGAAACCTGGGACTTGCTTGAGACTCATAGGCTCGAGCTTGAGACTTGCTTGTGATTTGCACATGTGTGTGTTTAACATTCTCCCACCTAAGTTCTTTTCCCTCTTTCATTCCTTCATCCTCGCTTTGTACAGTTCCTTACATGAAAGTCTCCCTTCATTTATTGTGTGTATCTGGTGGGACTAGACACACTTCTGCCCCACTTCCTTTTTATCTCCGTGCCCACCTTGTTGGTGCACAGATGGCATCATTTTGCGTGGCACGGTGGAGCAAAACCTCCGAGCTCAGTCCCTGGACACGTGTCAAATCTGCCCCCTCTATGAAAGTCACTATTAGCGCCAGAGTAGCTAATCGCCTACCATCACAGATTGTCTCAGTCTGGGCCTGTGTGTGTGTGTGTGTGTGTGTGTTTATGTATGCATGTGGGAGACTCTGGCTCACTGTGCCATTGAAGACAAGGATAGGAAAGACACATGTATACATCTTGCATGCAAACAAGCAAAAGAACATGAGGAGGCAACTCATAATAATATATCTAACATATGTGATGATAACAGGGCTGCAGGTGTGCTGATCTCTAGAGACAGATTGTAGATTCCAACATATGACTGATGTTACGGCCATTTTTAAGACATTGTGCATGTAATCCGTAGCTCCCCTGTCACCACTTGTGCAATAGGTTCTACTATAAACCATGGCCAGCATGACCATTGATCATTACTGTGTGTGTTCTCGCAATACATGTTTGTACACTGAGTGTTTGAATGTCACACCTGGTCATACTTGGATGCCTTCAACTGGCGGTTGATCAGCTCAAGGTTCAGACGATTTTTCTCCTGCAAGGCAGAATGGAGCTTTGTTTTCTGGAGAATAAAAAAGAGACAGAAAAGAGAGTTTGGTGAGTTAAAACAGTACGATGGACCATCTTCCTCACTGCAAGGCCTTTTACCTCTCACTGCATCATGTATGCAAGCTGCAGCATAACTCCATCTTAAAAATATTATATAAGCGACAGATGAAAGACTCAGGTTAGTGCCGATCCCTCCCTCCGTCTGTATGCATGTGTGAGGGGGGCTAAGCTTTTCTCTAAGATGCTGTCTGGAGGACAAAACCCACAGCTGCATACTGTCACCCTCCATTTGGTATGTGGCATTAGGAATGAAGGGGGAGATCTAAAAAGTGGTGGGGGTTTGAGAGACAAGAAAAGAGAGGGGTATGGGGTTAGAGAAAGGCAGCTGGGATGGAGGGATGGTGATGAGGATGGGGAAGAGGTTAGAGGGAGGAATTTTGGTGAAAAAGAAACCAACAGAGGAGATGAAAAGATGGAAGCCGAATGCTGAATATGTCAGTCAAATGCTAATAAATAAGCAAATGAATGCATTATATCAGTAAAAGCTGGGGAGCTCAAGATGAGATTTGCATGTCACGTAGAAGGATTGAAAAGAGGTGTGCAGCTCCTGTCTGCACTCTCTGCACTGCCCAGATTCACATTCTGAAGTTGTCACGCCGCTGGTGCTGCAGGTACTCAAGCATTACATAATTACGCCAGACTCAAACTAGGGCAATGCTCTCCTCCTATCACAGCTCTACACATTCAAGAGCGATTTCCCTGTGACTGGTCATATCCTGGCACATAATACCATTTCATGCCAGTGCATTGCGCTCACACTGTTGATTGTCATTTTCACGTTCTGCCAATAATATGATGTGATATGATAAGTAATTTATAATAGCATTCCAACTTTTTCTCAATTCAGCACTGTCTTTTAACAAAAAGCAACATAAGTCAACAGCAGCTGTTGTTTTTTTATTGTCTGGCAGGATGTATGTTGTTCTCTAGCAGGATAAACTGGTGGGTTCAGAACCAGGAGGGTTTCACTTCAACGATTTATTGATCTGGTGAAAAATTATCACCACATAAAAATAAGCAGATTTAATTCAATTACCTTCTAAATGTATCTGGGTTTAAAAAACCTGGCTTTAATCAATATTTGCTAGCTCCATAACGCAGAGCTGTCTTTCTCATACACTGCACATACATGCAATATGCTCACTCGTGCCTGATTGCTATGATATACTCAAGCAAAAAGAGGAGTTCAGGCCTTCGATGTCAGCTTTTGCACACGAAAAAGACTGTGCAGCCCAAAGGTTTATGATCAAATTTTTCAGTACAAATGGAGTAACTCAATAAACCCTCGGCAAGGGGAGAAGAGAGAAAAACAGAGAAAGTGATGGGTCAGCCAGGTTCAGGCAGCTCTTTGTGTGCAGGCAGAGAGACAGCCAGGCCTGTCGGAGGAAGACACAATCAAACCAAAACACAGATAGAGAACAGACAAGGACAGGAAGACGGAGGGACTGGTGAGTGAGTTCACTTGCTGCTCTTATTGTGTAACACTGTCGCCACAACACATCACTGCAGACCACAGAGCAGTTAGTGTACTGGGCCACACCTAGCTACAGTAGCAGCCAGAAATGATAATGTTCTTCTGCATTTGACTGGTAATTATAGAGACAGAGCGCATCATAAGGTGTCAGCTGCAATGGTCCTCTGTGCTGACACCACAGGACATGGCCTTGTAGTTGACACCATAAGGAAAGGCAGTGGGGGATGGAAAAATGTATGAAAATGAGGGCTGTGCTGAAATTATAGGGAGGCAGGAAAAAATTGACAAACACAGACAGCAAGGGTGGCCAAATTAAAGAAAGTTGAGAGTTTAGTTGAGGTTACCAAAGTACAAGAACAAAAAAACAAAGAAACAAAGAAAAAGAAAACACAATGACCTTTTAAAGGCTGCTTGTTTTTTGGGCCACTGGAATAATGTCTGCGTCTCCCCTTCCTCCCACTTACAGTGAATCACACATTCACAGCTCTGCTTAACACTACATAACATCTTGTAAACACAGTGCTATACTGCAAAGCCAAGGGACACACACATTTCTTTGCCAATTTAAACCTTCAATATGGACGAATAAACAGAGAAATCTGGCTTGAATATATAAAGGATATGATAATTTAGCATTCTTTCAAGGGAAAACAACTTAACAGGAAATTTAAGACGCTGCGAGGACATCTGTGAGGATCTTTGTTTGATTGAGAGTGTGGCATGTGTGTGTGAATGTGAGAATCTGTGCGTGGTTGTGAAATCTGAGATCCATGTGTGTGTGTAGAATAGAGAGTTGACAGGCTACTGGGAGAAACCTCAACACCACTAATGACTAATTCACTCTGACAACTTCTTCTTTTCTCCCCCACAACACACACACACACACACACACACACACACACACACACACACACCCACACACAAACACACTAAACTGATGCACTATCTTTGTGTAATACGTAAATCAAAAAGAATAATTTTAAAATATGGT
>JAQMCX010000027.1:1672053-1784938 GCA_029814765.1 Acanthurus leucopareius
AAAAAATTTATTAATTCTAACCACAAATTTAATATTTTACTTTTATTTTTTTTTTCCACCAACATAATCCAAAAAAAAAAAAAAAAAAAAAAAAAAAAAAAAAAAAAGAACATTATAAAGAACAATAAAGTTTTCTGTTTTATGGCAGTTATGCAATGGCCATGTTGACCTTGCAGGATTTAAACTAAAATTCAGTAAAACTATTAGCCTCTAACTTTAATATAGATTAAATATAATTTATTGGTGACTGTCAAAAATTAAAGAAATAGAGGTGCATTCACTGTGAGCTTCAGAAAAACATTTTATTGAAGTACAATACACACATAACAGACATCATTGGTCATGGAGAAAAATATAATACCATATCTCTAGGTCAAAGTAATTACTCCTGATGTTCTTGTTGCTGCTGCTGCAGTAACCGAACTTACTGGATGTCAACTGTGGGTAAAAGCCTGTCATTTGGCCGCCATTTGTCAGGATTCTCCTTCCCTCCTGCTTTCTGCGTGCTATTTTGCTGCATCACCCGGGATCATGGTGACATGTTTTTAAGAGAAACACACACAAGTCAGAGCCGTTTTTTCCAACTTTGATCTTTTTTTTAGAAGAGGAGACTGCCCACACTTCCTGTTCTGGCCAAACTGCCTTTACCATTCACTTTGACAAATGAACTGGTCCTAGAAATTCATACCACAACATGAATGCAATTCTGACTTGTTTTAATCTAAACAAAAGTGCTGTCCTAACACACCGCCATTCCCTTTAAGTAATTGTGTGGCAATTTCAAACTCCAGTGGGATGCTCTTGATCTGTGACTGCTTCAGGTCTTTCTCCATCATCTGTAAACAAGACACAGAAGACATTATTCATGCTACTCAGATGACTAAGAGTATGAGTATTAGCATTATCAGAATCACCTCCATAGTTTCCTCCTACTAACAGCAATTATTGTCCAATCGTTATCTGAGCTACCGAGCTCTACAGATACAGATAAGGAAACCAGTTGCTTTTGGAAGTGTCATCTTACCTCATATGTTGTTGTCTCCAGCAACTCGCTGATGTCATCCTCTAGTTCTGGCAGGGGTGTGTTGATCAGCATTGCGGCTTTGGCCACATCTGGATGGTAATGTTTTTGCAGTGTCTGCGGGAAAGGAAAAAAAAAACAATATTAACTTTTTCTACCAAGCTAGTCTCCTAAATGCACATGATATTTCTTCAGTTTTCCCTCCAAACCTTGGCTGACATTAGCCATAGCTCAGTGGTAGTAGGTGTCATGGATGATTCATTGGTGAATCTAAAACCCTCACATACTGTACACACCTTAATCTCCCACAAGCTGCTCTCTAAGGCACGGCACTGAGCAGGATCCTCTTCATCCATTAGATATGGATCCTCCAAAGGCTCTATGATTATAATTGAAACAGACATCTATATAAATCCAAGTACACTACCCCGGGTTGAGCAGAAAAATTGTACACCAGAGTTAAATTCTTAAAACAAACAACAAATCTTTCAATGAAAAGGGCAGCGGATCTTTGACATTTAAAACTTAAGAGTGACTGGCACTCACCATCTTCTGTGCTGGGCTTGTGAATAAGGACTCTGCAGGATGGATGGCGACGGATCAGATTGTAGATAAAAGGCAGAACAATAAGGAGGCCTGTAGCTGGTGCTGTGAGAGCCAAGCGAGCCAGACGTTTGGCAAATGCAGCCACTAAGTACACTGGCAGGTGACTGGAGGTAAGCACAAATACATACACCACACATAAGTTACTAGTGTATTGTTATTATTATTATTATTATTATTATTATTTTAGTTTTTAGGATCACTACTTTGAATGATGAGAAACAAATATTATGTTGTTTAACAGTTTAAAGAGTACAGATACTGGTAGTTTGCATAACCAGAAAACATAACTACAGATGCCGTAGTGAAGCATGAATGATCTTACCTTGAGCTAAGGAAGAGGTTAGCTAGGTGAAAAAAGCGTGCTCTGTACTTCACATGGAAAATGGAGGGCTCGAGCAGATTATACAACTTCTTATAAAAATCAGGGTAATCTCTGCAAAACACACACACACATTATTTTTGTAATCATTTATGTAATTATGTATTATATATTCAGAATGGAGTCTCATTTTGTCATCAGAGTTTTACTATATATTACTGTATATGATAATAGTATCAAAAATGTAATTGAGGTCCAAAACACTCAATTGTCAGACCAGGGCATTTCAGCTTGTTTTATTAAAAGAGGAAAAATGAATTCATTTTACTTATAATACTTACAGGTTATGTTGATGTATGAGGACAAAAAGGCCATTGAGGGCCAGCAGGCTGATGGCTCCACCTGTTTGAGAGAAACAAGACAAAATGCCACATCATGATAATCTACATCACCCACAGAAAAATTCCGCTATTGTGAGCCTAATGCAGTCATTTATTATTCTCACAACTTACCAACTTCATAGGCAGCAGTCAGGAAGTCAATCATCAGTGTGGGTTTGCTCATGTGGGGCAAAATGGAGTCATGGAGGATCACTAAGACCTTTTTATACATGTTGCTTGGCAACTACAACAGAGAGATTAGAAAATAATGAGACACAGATCACTGAGTTATAGATGTAAACTGAGGATACATTTTGGTTGCAGAAGACTGTTTTGAAGAGGTCAAAACCCCAGCAACACTAGTAGCAATAGAGAACAAATTTACCGTAAGACCAAGACCAATGTGTTTTGGCTTGGGGCCTCCATCAAGGCCAGTGTCCAGGAATGACATTAGTATGTACAAATATATACCTATTGTTTATGTATAAATACTTTTATAAAACTGTTAAACATTTTAGAAAAAACTAAGTTTTAAGGATACCTTATACTTGAGAAAGCCCAGCCACATCCTTTCAAAGGCGCGTTTGTGTTCCTATAATGAGGTGAAATATTTTAAATTATACAAATGTATATATATGAGCAGAAATGTGAAATAGTTGGTTATTAAAAATACTCTACTTACATTCAGTTTAGCAGCTTTCCAGTCCTCATGCTTGGCTGGAAAAAAAAAAGGATATTTATTATATTATTCATATTTTTTACATTTATTTATTAACACATAAAAAAAAACATAACATTCATGTGACAAAATATATATATATATATATATATATATATATATACACATATATAAAATAATGTGTGTGTGTGTGTGTGTGTATATATTTAAAAAACAGCCTTTTCCTTCTCATCCTGATAGCAAAAAAACAAACCAAAAAACAAAGAAACAAATCACTATGGCATTATTACAATGCCAGAAAAGGTACTTACCACCCTGTTTGACCATAAAGTTGGTGAGCTCTGACTCCTGGCTTGGCACACTGATGTTGGACATTAGAGTGAACACATTGCTCTGATATATTGGCACCAGTGCCTGAGAGAAACAAGACAAACCAGAAGTATTCAGCGAACCAAGTATTATGAACAAACTGCTTCTAAATAATGATTAAAAGCATTAAGAAAGCGTGACAACAGATAACAATTTAGCTCTAAACAGAGGTCCCCTACCCCTTTGTTTTTGTCCATGACTTTGCCCACATTCTCTCGTATGGAGCTCATGACGTAATAGCGTACATCCTCCATCTCAAGGAACTCCTGGAATCTGGAGATCAGCAGGGAGTTGTCTGTAGTTTTGGACAGCAGTCTTTCCACCACCATCTAAACATGATATAATCATAGAATGAAGTTACTCAAGAGAACAGGAATGTTATTATTCCCACCACTGAAGGCCAGTTTGCATCCTCTCACAGAACCCTACCCGGATGAGTTCTCTTGGGAAGCTGTAGTGTTCACTCCAGTCCAAGTCCTCGAGGGGATGCTGTCCCTCCCCTGCAGCAAACTTCATCAGGCAGCAGAGGGCACTCTCCTGTAGCCAGACAGTTATTTATAAGTATAAATAAAAATAAGAAGTTATGAAAAATTTAATCATAACATGATTTACTCTTTAGGGTCCCCAGATGCATCATTATGGTTAATCACATTTTTTGTTTGTTTTTTTATATAATATTATCATGTTATTAATATGTATTCTTTCATTATGTGCCATACCAAATTATTATTATTTTAATTACCAAAAACAATGTTGACTGCAGGACATTGGTGGTAATGGTAGCTTATTAATCATGCCTGCCATTAATTTATGCACAAAATAGCCTTGAGATGAATACACAAGTAATATGTGCACTTACAGAACAAAGCTTACTATCCATCTCATGGCATATACTTTATACAAATTCATGAAAAAAAAAAGTATTCATCTGCATGATCTTTCTCTTATGTTAATGTGTGCTTAAGAGAAAAACTATCAAATCCATGGTACAGCTACCTGTCCAAATATATTTCTACATTAAGGGCAGCACGGCTCTTTAATAAGATACTATTCCCATTCAAGCCTCCTGTCAACTCACCTTAACTCTGTGAAGTTCATGGCTGAGATGTTCAAGCAGCATCTCTACACAGCTGTTGTAACGGTGTCGCAAGAATATGCGGTACTTCTCTTCAGCACTATATTTTACTGAGTCAGAAAAGATACAGTAAAACAGAATGATATGTAATGTTGTAATACAGGATTTATGATCTTGTAACCATGATCTGATCTACTGTAAATTCAAGTCAAACCCACAGGAAGGCTGATATGCATATGAAATGTGACATGAAACATGAAATGTTCAAATATCTGACCATTTTTAGCACAAGTTTCATTAATTATCCCTTCAGTCTCGTGAGTTGTAGGTACAGCAGCGCTGGTGTGACACATGCAAACTTTCACCACATGCATAGGATCGATTGTAAACGACTCTCAGCCAACACTCACCACTCAACGCCTCCTCCTCCTCCTCTTCGGGCAGTTTACCCGTAAACAGCTCTTTCCTCTCCAACAGGGTGCCGAACAATTTGCTGCAAGCATTAATGGCACTGACAGCATCCTTCTCTTTTTCTGACTGGAAACGGGCAAAGAGAAAACAAACACATAAGAGTACAGTGGTGGAAATCCAGAGGAGAAAACCTGCTAGCCAAAGAGCATGGAACGTTATTCAGATGAGATTCTCAAACGAATGAGTTTCGCATAGTGGCGTATATTTACCTCAAGGACCTCGAGGATGTCAAAAACGTCGTTGGCATGTTTTCTGCTGTCAAGTATACCATCGACTTTGCTATCTAAGTCCATTTTAGCTTTTTTAATACTTAGTTCTGTTGTTTTCGCCGAACTCACGTTGCGTTTTTTGGTCGACGCCATGATTACTGAGTGATGTTCCGTTCAGGTAACTTTCGAAAACTACGGAAAGATTGAGATTTCATATATCATGGAAAGCACGTGTCCCTCAAATTATATTCTTTATTTATGCCTATGAGTAAAGAGTGTCGTATAGATCACGTATATATACTTTAAGATATTTTTTTTACTGCCGTGGAGGTCCAGCAATCACAGTTGAGGTAGGATGTCTACTTTACCGTTAATCCAAAAGTCATTGAATGCAACTAAAATCCAAAACACTCGTTTATTGTTTCGCCCTCTAGTGGCTGGAGGATAAAGTTTTAGCTTAGGTATATAACCTATAACCACAGAGGAATCTCATCACTACCAGGCTACAACTGACATATTTTGAAAAATGACACAGTATCTCTCAGCTGAATACTGTCCACACAGTATTTTCAAATTGAATAAATTAATTTAAAAGTAATCAATTACTGTATTACCTCATAAACATATGTACATATGAGTAGATGGAACTGGAGGAAATGGATTACACAAAATGTGGATGACCTTTTCATTGGCCAACTCTTTTGTGTAGAACTTTTATATTTACACGACTCAGCTTTCACATTAATTTTCCAGTGTTTGACAATGGAAGTTTGACAGTGCATTTTTCTCTTTTCTCTTTCAGTTAAAAAAAGTCTAGTTAAAAGCAATCTTTTTATATCCATTATGGACAGAAGGAATGACTACAGTACCACTTACTCAGTACATGTACATATGGGTATGTAAATGTTGTATTGAGACAGGTCTGAAAACCCCCAGAACCTTAAGGCTCAGCTTACCAGTCAAAGCACTTAGACAATAATCACTGACCAAATGGCACAATGGCACAGACTGTAAAGGGGAATCCACACATCTAACAGGATGAAATCAAGACACAATCAAGGTACTATAAAGAACAAGAAAGTTTTTTTTCATCTTTTCGGTTTAATAACATTTGTATAAGAGAAGCAGAATGTAATCCCACTACAAAAAAGTCAATCTTGGAAGAAATACTAAAAAAAAGCTTATTCCCAACAAAAAAGAAAATGTTTTGGTGAGAAAAATGTCGTCTTTCAGCAGGCGGGGTGACCTAATCGGAGTCATTTTCTACATCTGCATTGTCCTGTGAGAAACAGAGAACAGCAATGATTATTAAAATGTAACAAAATGAATTTTCTAATGCCAAACATCAGGGTTTTAGATAAACACTGTCTCACCAACATGACTTCAAGATACCTGTTTCTGGTCCTTATTTTCCCTGGTGTCGGCAGCTGTGGCTTCAAAATCATGGATGGGAAGCGTGGACATCCAGCTGACCATGGAGCCCTCCTGACACTCTGTCTCAACAATGGTGGGGTAGATGTGAGCCTCCTTAAAGGCTTTAATTGCCTCCTCCTCGCTGTCCCACTCCAGCCGCTCATGCAGCCCATCCCCTCCAAATCGTTTGTTGTACCGGTCAAAATGAACCCTTTCCAGAACAAGCCCCAGACCTGGAGCTTTGGGTACATCCACCTTCTCTTGACCCCAGCTCCGCTCTATCACATCCTCCTGTGTGTAGCCCTTAATCACTGCAATAACCAGGCCAATCATCTTACGTATTTGGTGCAGCATAAAACTCTGGCCTCGCACAGTGATCACTGCAAATTCAGTATTGCTGCAGATAAAAGGCTCTTCACAGGACATCTCAATGATGTAGCGGCGGGCACTGGGGTCATTTGGAGCCTTCTGAGAGGTGAAGTTGTGGAAGTTATGGGTGCCTTTGTAGAGAGCAAAAAGACGGTTGGCTCTCTGAAGTGTCTCTGGTTCAAGGCGAAAGGCTGCTATATTCCCAGTATCATAGTCTTTTGGAGAGAAGGCCACTGTTGGAAGCATATAGGAGTATGTGCGAGCATCACACTTGTTTTTAGAATTGAAACCCTGGGTCACCCGTTTGAGACCTGTTAGGGCAAAAGTTAAAATTACTTGTTAAATGTTAAAACCCTTTCTGTCAGCTTGAATTGATAAAAATAGAATCTCTGAAAAAAAAAAAAATGTTAACATTAAAGTAACCTCAGGTTAAGGTGGATTTTATCCTTTAACATCATCCTACCAACATCTTGGATTATTCAAAATGCATAATAATCAGCAAATACTAAAAGAAAGCAAGAAACAATGCCTCACCAAGTACTCTGATCTGTGGTGGCAGATGTTCATTGATTTTTTCAACGATGTCTTCAATCAACCGCAGCTTCAGAGACACTACCTGGCCAGCTGCAGACACACCCTATAATTCAAAAGACCAGCACAGTTTATTATAATGACATACCAGAGTTAGTTGAACATGCAAACTCTTTTAAAGAATGAAAACTTCACCTATTTAAAAACAGCTGTAACACACAGTGAGGCAGCACAAAACAGTAGGTATGGGACTCTTCTTCAAATCTACCTTGTTGTGGAATAAAATCCTATTGTGCAAACTGCAAACCCATACCTTATCTGTTCTGGCACATCTTTGGAAAGACATCTTCTTCATTTCCTCACCATGGTTCTCAGGAATGCAACCAGATTTTATAAGTGCGGTGACCAGATCATCTTCAATGGTCCGAAACTGAGAGGTTCCAGGATTTCTCTAAAACAGAGCAACATTTAGGCAGGCAATAGAAAAATGTGGTGCTTAAAACTAAGATAGGACCACAGGACACGGTGTGTACCTGCATGCCATAGTATCCTTTTCCAGAGTATGCCATGAGGAGGACCACCTTCTTTTTAGGATATTTCTTTTCATCTTCAGTGTGTTCTCCCTCTGTTTTTACTCGTTTTGCAGCCTCCAAGGAGTCTTCATTTTCCTCGTTGGCTCTCTTCAGGAGCTTGGCTGTCTGCTCACCTCTGGATCCTTCACTCATCATGCAAAAAAACTTACAAAGGCCACCTGTGAGGATGACACAGAATACTATGTAATAATGATGCTCTAATGGGAGCGTACACTGCGGCATTTCTTTAAACAACGATAATGATGCGTGTTGTAAATACAAATGGGTCTTTAAAACCTAAGAAAACAGTACAGAAACATATCAATTCACAGCTTGCAAACTGAATAAATTCAATAGTCATACAGTCTATGTAATGGTGGCTTACCGTTTCTCTCTAACGTCAGTCTTTGATTAACTAAGGCACTCAACAGAGATCGGACTTTTAGCATGTCACGCTAAACCACCCTGAGAAACTCTTGCAACTGAAAGATGCAAACTGGCATAACGTTGTCAGTGAAACTACGGATGCTAACGCGCTTTTGAAAACATTATTCCGACAACTTTAATTATCCGTTAAAGATTATACAAACTCCTAAAAACCTAAGACAGCCTCTAAAATCAAATGTGAATGACTACATTCATGAATACTTATACATCAAGTGTATACTATAGCTTTTGCTAACAGAGGATGCGGCAACATAAACACATGTGGCTAATGGCAACTCTGACCCCCGTTGTAAATATCGCGAGACCTACTGTGTTATCTTTTCCGCCTACGTCATACAGTCATACAGTATTGTAGAATGAAATTTAATTGAAGACAGAGAAAAAAAAACTAAAATAGCATTTCTTTGGACATAAGTTACAAAAACCAACCAACTTCTTTGATCGCTTTCCATCCACTTTGGTTTTATATTAACTATTATGACTGTTCCATTCATTTGTATGAAAAAAATCACCTTTTTAATTTGATCTTTCATGAATCATTTAAAACTAGCCAATTGATAAATCTGATGTATTGTTTTCAGATGTCTACGGACCTTTTGCACCACTAGAATCTCTAACCGTTCTATTTTTTTTGCAAAATATTAGAATCTCAACATACAACAAACACATCTGTTGTTAAGAAAGCCAGTTTAGTATGTATTAATGGTTTCGTGTGTTCACAGTTAGTAGTACATTAACATAAAGATACACCCACATGCTTTCAAATACAGTTTACACTAAATTTAGAGAAAAATCCACATGAAGGTATATTAGTGTCCACTTGAGTGCAGCAAAATCACACAAATAAAGTTACATGTGAATGCTTTGGAATATACAGGTATGTTTGTCAGTGCACCTAGTTGTATTTTATATTATATTTTGCAAGCTCAAGTGACTCTTAAATAAAATCACTTGTTGAACTGCAGGAAAATCTGAGGAAAGAGTACGAATTTTTTAACTGCTCTTTCTAGTTTTCATATAGAGTAGTTTCTATGGCTAAACTGCAATTTATTGTGTTATAGGCATATACTCAATGCCTTAATGTACGGATTGGCTGCTTGTGTCTAGAGATTTTAGAAGACTTCCACTCATTTTTGTTCAAGTCCCCATACTCCAGACTTAAACTGAACTCTTAATACAATGTCAGTGAGCGAACATGATGATATACTGGATGAGGGCGTGGTATAACCCAAAGACCCAATGCACAACAGCTGCCTCTCTTCATCATTTTGAGTCCATATAAAGAAGTCCTACTATATTAATCTACTATAGCTACCCATCATAATGTGCTGTGACTCATGTAAGTAAAATGCATGTGTGTAAACACTTAAGTCACATAAGTCAATTTATAATGGCAGAAGGTTCCGCAATCCCAGAGTAGCCAGTATATTTATGTCTTTCTCAAGGACACCACAACAACAAGGGATACTGGTTACCAAGAGCACAAACCTTTAAACTTTTCATCCTGGGATGGCCTAAGAATGCACACTTGCACCTATTCAAAGCACCTTATAAGGTGATCAACCAGTTTTCTGCTAAAACCCAATGCCAAACATAGACATAGAAAACAGCCTCTGTTGCAATGATCCCCTCAAGGCTTGTGCCCATTTTTCCAACAAATGCTGGTCTTACTCGTCATTGGTGGTTTTAAATGTAAGAGATTGATTCTTCAAGACTGCTTGATGAAACAGCCCAGAGTATTTTTAGTTAAATTAGCATGTTGTTGCTATACATAGCCTTCTCTTAAAAAGGGGCATGAGTGAGTGTTAAATTCATTATTGAAAAGCTATGAAATCACTGAGGGGAGGGTCTTTTTTTAAAAAAAAAAAAAACAATGGTAGTAAATTTTCCAACACTGATGTTCCATAATAACCACTAAGTGTAAGGTTCAAAAGTTAAAAGTGGCTTTACTTGGTGTACAAAAAAATAATGTTTTTCCAGTGTGACACATGTTAATCATGTTTGTTGTAAAATTGTATAAAAAGTTCATAAATCCCTTGGAGTCAGACACAAACAAAGCCAGCATTGTTTCTGTCCTAATTGTCCTGAGATGCCTCATCTGAAGTTTTACAGAAAGAAATGAGCATCGCCAACCAATCTGAGTGCAAAGAAGGATTCTCAACCCTCCAAAGAGATTACATTGGCCTCACACTGAACCAAGAAAACATTTTCAAAAATGACCATAACCTCTCCGCAACACTCACACTCACCTGTACTCCTACATGATCAAATTGGTCACAGTCTTTTCTTTCAAGGAAACAGTCACAACGCACCTTGTTCGTGTCGGACTAATACATGCTGCTTCTGCCACTGCCCACACACATAATCAAAAAGAATTAACCAAAAATTATCACACTGCCTGTAAAGAAATCAGCTGTTAAAACTGTAGCCCTGCTGGCTGAGTTATACAAGCTGTTGAACAAAACAAATATTAATTTGTAAAATGTGTGAAACCAATAAATTGACTCTGTTTACCAAAAAGAAGATTAATTTATTATGCTCTAAATGACTGACGTGGACAGAAAGATAATATTAGTGTTTGCATTTGTTTTTTAAGTCAGTTTACATAACCCTGCAATTTTTAGTGTTTAAGTCAAACTAATTACTCCAAATCTACAGGATAATAACTGGATTTAGCCTAAAAGCACCACATGATTTGTTACAGTGTTACAATATTTCAATTCTACAACCAACTGAGGTGGAGATGTATTGTGAGTTTGCCTTGTGACAACTTTAAACTATTGCTATTTGAGACACGGTGACTTCACTTTTCAGAATTGCATGAAATGAAACTTAACTGTTTAGCTTTTATCCAGTGTGAAATTAGGAATTATAGCCTTGCTCTTAAAATCAACTGTTATTGTCCTTGTACCTGGTAGTTTAATTCTGGAAGTTCATCAAGCTGCAGTGAAAACATAAATGACCCCGACAGTACCTCTGTTTTGGGTGAGGCACTTCAAGTTAATGACTGTTACCTTTTGGTACTTACTGATATTTTGCACCATGCAGCAGATATTTGCGCTGCAATAATAATATATGATATTATTAAAGAATTACAACCAATTTTTGTAAAGTGTATTTAATTTTTTTCTTTTTTAATAAGTTATATGTGTATTTTTATGACCACATTTGTGTTAATAAATGTTTTTGTAATGTCTTTGATTCATAACTGAACTTATTTCAACATTTAGCATGTTTTCGGGATGAAAAATAACAACTGATATTACTGCAGTCAAATAAATCCAAAATCTTGTCCCATGTTTTTACTTTTATGGGGAGTTGTTGCTCGTTGTCAAATTGTTCATTCACTACAATCTTTCACTCTTATCGCAGGCTGCTCTGAATAGTTGCAGATGAAGGGTTTATTTTACTTTATTTTTTATCAGGCTTTTCCAACTGTCACTGTAGCTGCACAGATTTAGTCTTTCCTTGTCACTGAGCAGGAGTGTGATTGTGGCAGCAGACATTAATCACAGTGTCTGAAAATAACTTTCAGATAGACAGCAGATACTGTGAGCTGCAAGAGACAGAAACCATTGCACACTGGAGCTACCTCATCATTTCTAGGGAATTTGACTTGAATGACTGAAAGGATTGTTTTTGTTATCTATGAGATCTGTATGATAAGTAATATATATCTGCACTTGTAGGATGAAATATTTCTGGCTGCTCTCTAGATCTTTTTTCTTGAAACCAAAATATCCAGGTGCTAAACGTCACTGCCTAAGTTGACTGTGTGATATCATTTGAAAGACAACTTTTCATACTGCTTTATCGGATAAATCCTTTTTAACAATATGATAAGGCTACAGAGCAGTTGATAAGAACTGTGTTATGTCACTGACACTGTTGCTCTGTCTGTCTGACAGAGAATGGGATTCTTCTCAAACAACTCATAACAAAACTTAGATCCATAGCCTATTATCAGGACATCTGCAGACAGATTTTCTTGGGGGATTTGTTCATTTAAATCTAATCTTGCATCCTCATTTACCTGCCTATGTTTCTAAAAAATAGACCATATGATTGAAGGCAACGGTGAACAAAGCAGAAATTACTCACTTATATGACAGGACAATTCAGATTACAATAAAATGGAACAGTGAGTTGTTGTCAGCCACATCAGCCAAAGCAATCATTATTTGAGACAAATTCTGATGACATGCAATTAATCCAATATTGTTCCTTATTCCCATAGTGCTCAACACTTAAGATACAATATAATTATATGATCAACCAAAATGATCAAATTATTTAATACTTTCATCTCTACAGCTTTAATTAGGGCCAGTATTACAAAGTTGTCTGAGTCTGTTCTAAATACCTTTGACAAACATCATAAAAGAAAACAAGCTTTCCTTGACCAAGAGTCAACCCACATTAATTTTAAATCTTTCAAGTACACTTTTTAAGACTGCATAATAGATTCTTTGTTTTTTTTGATATTTCCTGATATAGTGCTTAACACAAATCTGGGCGTTTTAGGCCTATGTTTATGTATTCCTCTGAGAAGAGCGGAGCAGAATTACTTAACCACCGATAGTAAAAAAATAATAAAATAATAAAATCAGTTTATCCCTGATAAGTGTTGGTATCTTCTCTGTACATTATCCACATTGTACATTCATCTATCTATCTATCTATCTATCTATCTATCTATCTATCTATCTATCTATCTATCTATCTATCTATCTATCCAGATAGATAGTTAGATAGAAAAAGAAAAACAGAGAGAGAGAGAGAGATGACGTAGATTGACCATATCTGTGGTACCACACGTACCTACACACACACACACACACACACACACATACACACGGTCGTCCTGAAGAGAGGGGGGTAGGATTTCCGGTGTCTCCAACCAATGAGCTGATTCCACATGCGGACACCGAACACCGCATTCGACGCACGCGAGAGCTGCAGCGGAAAAATGCGATTGGTGCCGATGAGCACTCTAGTGATTCCGCAACACACAGGCAGAGCGGGCGAAGGGAGCCGAGCTACAGCCTAGCCACATGTTTAAATCATCTATTCGGATAGATCTATTCTGGAATTCGCTCTTCTAAAAAAAGAAGGAACGTCTTTAAACATCCGATTGAGACTGATGTTAATATTAATTTTTCGCTCAAGGTCTCACAGGACAGCTAGCGGAGCACAGCCGGCGAATTCAAGCAGAGCCCAAGGAGCCAAACAGCTAGCTTTAGCCTGTTAGCTATCCGTTAGCTCAGGAGCCGCTAACTCGCTCACTCTCGCCAAGCACCTGTACGCTGTGCTGTCTTATGCCATTGCTAATTGACCGGTAATAGTCAACACCGTGCGGTTCCGATTTAATATTTATAAATACTTTTGTATCAAGTGGCAACAAAGGAGGACAGAGCCGTGACAGGTTGAGGTCGGGACCAACAAGGCGAAACAAGCGGTGTCCTCAAGTGGCCGTTCACCATGGACAACGCACACACAAAGACGGTTGAAGAAGTTTACAGCTTTTTTAACGTGAATGAAAGCACAGGTCTGAGTTTAGAACAAATCAAGAAACAGCGGGAACGATATGGACCAAACGGTAAGGAGCTGGATAACGTCGGCTTGTTCCTGAACATTTAGCCATACTATCCATGTATGCCATGTATGGCCCGTGGCTCCTGATTTGTAACGTTAACGGGCGACATGCCGAACAAGTAGGACGGTTGTTGACGTCACAATCCGTATGTTGAAATGCTGGATATCATCAGTTTTGTGACTAATTTAGAGGAAACAACTGTTACATCATTTTTCTGAATACTTATCTGTTGTATTTGTATAATTTGCTACTCTAAGTTACTGCTAATGCAATATGCTAACGTTCATACTTTACGCAAGCACTGTCATTCAACTAACTGCTTGTCCATCTCTTGTTTGTCTGCGGTCTAAATGGGATGATCTGCAGAATTGCCAGCTGAGGAGGGTGAGTGGACCAATAGATGACCGATAAATAAAAAAAGTCACCTGTATAAGATTACTTTTAGCATTGATATCTTTTTTAAATTCAACCTTGGTTTTCCAGGTAAATCCCTTTGGGAACTAGTGGTTGAACAGTTCGAAGATTTGCTTGTGAGGATCCTTTTACTTGCTGCCTGCATATCCTTTGTAAGTATGGCATACCTGTTTTGTTATCTGTACATGTCATTCGGTTGTTCAACCAATAAGGACCTAATAGTCATTCAGTTGCTCTCGCTCCACTTGCACACCTATATTTAGTGAAGCATTTTATATATTTAATTTGTCATCAAGATCTGTAAGAATTTTGTGACACTTGTAAAGGGGTGCATTCAGCACTCAAAGCAAGCTAAAGTTTAGTTTAAATTGGTTATATTGGTGCTTGAGTGGTGCGATCGTAGATGCAGGACCGTGCTTCATTTTTTTTCCAAAGCAAAATATGAAGTGTTTGAGGCAAGATAAAATTGTTAAACTTGGAAATCTGCCAGTTAAACATTGACTGAGTTCACCTCCACCAAAAGCTTTAAGTTTAGCCTTTCACTTATGAGATCAGTGGGTTTTTTTCTGTTTTTCTCAGCATAGCACTGTAAAGTGCATATGGCCCTTTTTTGATGGATTCGGTGCAGATCACAGCTTAGCAAGAATGCTGTTCAAAGTGGGGGAAGACAGGCGCCCAGAATCTGTCTTGTGAAACAACCCAGATGACCTTTTTTTTTCTTTCCTTGATTCTGTCTTAAGGTATCATGCGTCAGTTCATGCATGCCTTTGCTCCTGAAGTAAATCAAAAGTCACTGCAGCCTTGTTTTATAGTGATTGTGTTAACACATCAATAGTCAAGATTTCTAGAGTTTAAAAGAAGTGCTGACATGCTCTGTATTTGTGAACAGATTTTTGTGTAACTTGATGATCTTGTGGCACGTTGTTGGAATAAGCAGCATGCTTTATGTTTGGTTGTTAAAGAGTGAAAGAGACCAACACCTGAGATCTGATTGAATGGTGTTAACATGCTATTACACTCTAGCAATGACTAAAACTCAATCATGTTAATGTCCTTGTGTTCATGTCATCATTGTGAATGCAACATGACAATTTTATAATGGAACAGATCTTACTTGTGATGCTTGTGTTTGTGTCACCAGTGACTGGCAATCTCTAGTGTAGTCTATGTGTGACGCAGTGTTAGGTTATCTATCCTGAGGCCCTGATTATACAAGATTGGCTGTAGGCCCTCTTGTCACAAATTTCATCTATTATCAAGGCATGGCGATGACAACAAGCTACAGTTATATAGCTTGTAAATCACTGTCTGTAGTTAACAGGTCACTCTCAATTGCCCAAACAAACGCAGATTTACTTTTTTTCAGCCTGTTATTTTTAAACTCATATAGACACAACTGTTTTGAAAGCTTTGAGAGGTTTGAAAGGTGTAACATAGTTTGCCAGGCACTCAAAATTGAATTGGACTTCTTATAGGCAATGTGGCTAAATAGGTTGGAGTAGAAATTGCAGAGTCTTTGGCATTTCGTTTGACACACTTCAGTCCTGGCACAGATTCTAAAGGAGGAGAGAGTGGTTAGTGCATTCTCTGTCTCTCTGACACGACTTCCTAACACACTTGGCCCAGTTTCTGCAATACTGGCAGATGCTTGTTTGATGTTTATTATGAATTATCAAATGATTGTTAGATACCTAAAAATTTAAATAATTGTGGCAAAAATGTTAAAGTCTAAGTGGGGTTTTGGCACAACTTCGCCTTCAAGCAAGGTGCATGGAAAACACTGAGAGAATTCTAAAATGAATAATAGCCAGGATTTTCATGCACAAGGAATTCGCATCAGTAACTATTTAGGTAAATTAAACAATATTTAATATAGTATAAGAAAACAAAAAAAAATACAATAAATGAAAAAAATACAATTCAAAAATTTGAAATATACTAAAATTATGATGATTAGTAAACTCTCTCAATTGATAATTGATCATTTTCATTGTCTAGTGAATTAATAGCAAGGCTAATACGCTGAATGTTTACAAATACAAATACACTGGTAATAGTGCACAACACAACACAAATGTTATCTATCAAGCAGAATTATTAAGTTTTGGTGTTTCTTTTATCCTGCCAGGACTTTAGTGGTCTCAGTATCTCACACTTCACTGTTCATTGTTATTTGTGGTCTATGAAGTATATTTAATATCCTTTTCTCTCTCTCTTAAATTTATTTTTTTAGGTACTGGCCTGGTTTGAAGAGGGAGAAGAAACCGTTACAGCCTTTGTGGAGCCTTTTGTTATCCTACTTATTCTCATAGCAAATGCCATCGTAGGAGTCTGGCAGGTAAACATATTCCATTTATAAATCTACCTTTGACTGAGTTGTTAAAGCCTTTTTTTTGCTTGAACCAAAAGTTAATATACTTGTATAAATTATTAATAATAGTTTGCTTCAGTGAAGACAATGGCTGCTTGTTGCTTTTTATTTTACTATGACCTGTATTGTTAGATTAACATTGTTTAGGATGTATCTTTGCTCTAAAGGTCTTGTCCAAATATACTCAATAGAGGTGATTGTAGATAGTGATAGTCACTTAAATGCTGAAAACATGAGGAACAATAGAATTTTGCTACCAGATGCTCTTCTGCCAGCTGTTCCCTACAGTAAACGTACCATGATAAAAGCTCAGTATCTGGATCAGAAAGCTGAAGACAAAGCTCCAAAACACAACAGTTTTTACCAAAAAGTAGGATGTCACAGAAAGGAAATGTAAATCTCTCTGTTGTGTTTTTCTTCTACTTTGAAAGTTGCCACCAAATGTATGTTGGGAATATACTAGCGGAATTCGACTGTTTTTAAAGAAGGAACCTAATGTCATGGAAAGAAACAGAGAATGTAGATGAAGAAATTAAAAAATATAACATTTCGCGTAGAGGCAAAGGATACAGCGCATGTCTTGCTTACCCATTGACTGAGTGGAGCAACATTTAGTCTTCAAGCGTCAAACTAGAAAACAAAAGCAATTTTTAAATTGTTATCTGAAAGGAGGTATTTTTACAGCTCTTTGTTTACATGTGCCTGCCTAGTGTTGACACCCCCCCAGGATTTTTGTGTCATTTGTATTGATTTGTCCACACAGACCTTAATTATAGGTAAGAGGCAACAGTTGTGGATTGAGGCCCTCCTCTGGATACATTGAAAAACTAATTATCTTCTCTTTTTTTTTTTTTTAACCACTGGCAACAAATCAAAATGAGAATGACCAAAAACCTCTTTTTTTACCCTTCAAATAATTTTAATAGATGGTTGCCTCCTTATAATGTTAGATTAATGTGCCCAAATAACAACCCATGACAGGTTTAAATGACCGTAGACATTTCTAGTGTAACACCCCAATAGTAAGTAAATAGGTGACACACTAGCTGCTACCTTGAACTGTTTTTAGACATTATGTAAAGGAACTGTATGTTACAAAGTCAGAATCCATTAATCCTGACATTAACTGGACTTTACCCTGCCAGCTCACAAGTATGAAGTCTATGTAATGTCTGATGAGCCCATGTGTGGATATAGCAGGTTGTTGTCCAGAGAATTCACAGCAAGCAAGTGGGCGTTTTGATGACGTTGATGATGTTTTACAGAGTGAAGCTGCTTTGTGCTCTTCTCTGCTTGCCTGTATATTACTTTTCACTCTTTAGTCAACCCTCGCTTAAACCAAGCACTTTTGCTTTGGTGAGAATATGACTGACATTGACAATCTCCTGTTGTGTGCTTTAAACATGAGAGGGGAACTCCATGCTTTGTACAGACCTTATTCTTCAGAAATTATTCGAAGTTCATATCAGACGAAAGCTTGAGAAAGACCTAGTATGTCACATACAAGGTTCTAAATATCTGGGAAACAAGTATAGAAACCCTTGACTTATCATCTGTGGGTAACATGTTCCTCGGGTCAGCGTTGATGATTACAATTGCAGATCTTAAGTAAGGCTAGTTTTGTTAACATAGATCAAAAGTGGTTTCAACTTGTGCAAGTGTCGCCTTGGATAATGTTCAATAAACTAACTTAAAGAACAATTCCCATGATTTAAGATTTAACTTCAGTATGCCTTGTCAGAGAGGACACTTTGGTATGTTGGGCTGGTCACAACCATATTGTATTGTAAATGAAATGCTCTTTGAAGGCTCTGTTGAGGCTTAAGTAAATAAGGAGTTGTTGAATGGCTGGTTGTGGGCCTTTGTTTACACAAAGAAAACCTCTATAAATGATGTGGAGGAGGTTGATCTTTTTTTTCCCCTCTAAATTCAAAATGACTAACATTTTGTTTGCCTTCATATCTTCCTTTAACAACGCAAACACTTAACTTTACTTGCCGCCATTTAAATGGCTTTGTGTCCCTGTTGCTTAACAAAGGACCTTAATGTCCTGAGGTTGTGTGCCCTGTCTTGCCATGTCTTGTTGAGTGCTGTCTGCCTGCCAGTCAGACTGGAAGCTGCTACTAAAACTGTCCAGTCTGAGAGCAATCAGTCAGGCAAGGTAAAGTCAGCACTAACAGAAAAGTGCAAGTGAAGAATGATTAGGAAGGAACTGAGCTGGCAAGAAGGGCACAATTGGGAAAACTAAAGTCAGAACACCACTGTATTTACAGTGGCACTTTAATACATTCGTGGTATAGATATCCTGTTACAGGGTAACTGTAAGATGAATTGTTTAATATCTGATAAGAAAACCATGTAACCATGGTGAAAGCTTTCTTCTGACATTTTTAACCTTTTACAGCATGCCCCATTGTTTACAACATAATGCACTTCCACGGCCTATTCTACACCACTGTTGTTGGGCGTGTAGCTTTGCTTTGCTTTGCTTTACTTTACTTTACTTTACTTTATTTTTATTTTACTTTTATTTTACTTTTATTTTGCTGTATTTACGTACTTACTTAAAAGTCTATGTCCTCCCATTCTATTTTTCAGGAACGAAATGCAGAAAATGCTATCGAGGCACTTAAAGAGTATGAGCCAGAGATGGGAAAGGTGTACCGCCAGGACAGGAAGAGTGTCCAGAGAATCAAGGCCAGGGACATTGTGCCTGGAGACATCGTGGAAGTGGCAGGTAAGAATAAAAATATTAAGCTTTGTTTATGTTAAGTGCAGTATTTGCTGTGTGCTGGTGTGTGCGTGTGCTAAAAGTAACGTCATTGCCTCTGTTGGGTTGTGCATTTCCTTATCTTTAAAAGTAGGCACTCAGTCTGCTCACAGGACTTTTCATTTTCAAATTTCATTAGATCAACAGTAGACCAGTGGAACAAGTGCATATGTACAAATATCTTTTATTCCTACATTGAGAGACCACAGGGACAGTCAAAAGTCTTGAAATTCATGGAGAGCACCACACTGCAAATGAAGTCATTTGTCATATGGTGTTGAAAGAACATAAATGATTATTTTGGCTAAGCCTAAAAGGAAAGACTGTTGACACGGGGTGAAACAAGGCAGTCGAGTTTGTTTTCAACACCATCCTGGTGGGTAAGACTGTCACAAGGAAAATGCTGAGCACAAAAGCTCAAGACATCCACTCAGAAAGGGTGCATCCTAATACTTCTTGCTTGCCTCTAAGTTGTCAAGACAAAAGAAAGGTAAGTCAACAACAAAGCTGAGTCATTAAAAGGTATTAACTGTAAAGAAAATTCCGAATTATGATGGGTTGGGCTTATAACTCTGTCTTTTAACCCATCATCCTTGACCTTTCCTGGTAAACAAACAATAAATAATTCTTGTTTATGCAAAAATATTTATTTCAGTATCATTTGGATTATAACAACAATAAATTTGTTTGATTTGTTTGGCTCCTTGTGTGACAAGGTGTCCACCATGCATTTAATGCAGGAGAGAATATCTTTATGTTAGTTTTTGGTTAGGTTGTAGGTTAGTGTTAATAATTTTGCACAAAATATTTCTTTCTAATCAAGCTTGGATGATTTTCCAAGCTATTATGCTAATTTGTTTCATTTGTTTCAAGTAGTAAGTTACTGGTGAGCAGCATATCTGCTTTGTAATGGTGTGATTTATCTGAGAATAAATAGTTGATGACTGGCCTAACTAATCACACAGGTGCTGTTGGTGACCAGAAGATATGCAAAATAACATTGGTCAGCAGTTCTGTAAACATCTTCAACAGTGTGATGACGTATGCTTTACGGTTTTAAACACACACATACACACACACACACGAACATGCACAGCTGAGCCCTCATCCTGTTCATCCCCCCTGACGATTTCAGAATAAGTGAAGCAGTTACGCAATACAAGAGCAGAGGTCCAATGTGTTCCTGGACATTTTCTTTTCTTGGCTAACCTCAACTTGGTTAGGGCCACTTATGTTTATGCCTTTTGCGTCACTTCTTCTCTTTTATATCTTTTTTTCTCAGTGGGCCCCCTCTGTCTTTTTTCTTTGTTTATGTCTGTCTTTTGTGGTCTCACTTTCATTCTTCTGTTTCTGTTGATCAGGACTGCTAATAATGATCTCTATTATTATGGTTATTGTTAGATTATTATTATTAAACAGGATTATTTCCTGACTTTAAAAAAAATGCATTTATTTAAAATTAAAAATCTGCTCTTTAACAGAGGAATTCAATATTTTTTTTAAAAAAAGAAGATACATGAGTAGCAGCATCATGGGCTTCACTGTTTCCTTTTGTTTGATTCGACCTGCATAATACATCACAAAAATTTTATAACTCATTTAGTAATTAATGTGCTTCTTGATCAGTGACACACTTCATCTCTTGACATGCTAAGTACACACAGTCACCACTGTAAAGAGCTGATACCTAAACATATGCCCAATCCCTGCTCTGCCAACATAATTTCAGTGTGTGTGTGCGCGTGCATGCATGCGCTGTCCACGCTTACACACAATGGGGTATTTTCCTACCTAATAGCTGATTGGTTTTACCTTTCTTTGTGACTAAAGGCTCTTTGTCCTTCATCTTGGCCTTGGCTGAAACAGACATGCCAATACTGGGCTTAGAGTGCTCTCAAGGACCGCCGTAAAGGAAGGGGGTCCTGAGTTTGTATCGCAAGACAAATGAGAGCATGATTGTAAAATGAAATTCAGTGCAATAATTGTTTGTTCTTGATTATCTTATTTTCTTAATAGTTTGAAGCCAAGAGACTTCCTTTGCTTGTACCAAAGCAAATGTTAATAAAGTGAAGTCACAGAGGAGATGTCAAGATGTCTTTACTGTCTGTTTTACAGTCTTGTCAGAAACCACTAGAAGGGTTTTGGATTTACTTTGTAGACTTAGTGCCCTACAGATTCAACACTGTACTATTGCCACACAAATTTTCACTTAATTAACTTTGGCATCAGTTGGGTCAAACCATAATCACCCCTGATATAATTGCCCGGCATTGCATCATGGCTTATAGCCACGGTAATGAAACGACATTTCATATTCAATAGGTCAAAGGTCAACTTAACTATGACATCATTATGTTCTGCAAAACCTTTTATGGTCATTATTCAGCCTAACTCAGAAACATAAGGAGGGATTGTTACCATATTTCACATTTATTCAGATACTGAATTAGTGGCACTTATCTTGGTAGTCCACATTAAGACTGTGCTTAATGCTCAGATTTTCTATGCCATTGCATTAGAGATTGTCAGGCCTTACATCAACACTGTGTTAAAAAATACCCTTAAAAAATACCCTAGGGTTAACTGTCAGAAGAGGCTGTGTTACATAATTGACCATGCAGAACAATGATCATTGGAAAGTAGTATGACAATATATTGTCATGATTAAAGTCAACCTCTGTGTATTGAAGTTCTTGGCAAAAGCCAAAAATTAGTTTTTCAACTGTAGTCTTTTATCTACAGTTGTGTCTTCAGTTTCCTTGTGGCTTGTGTTACTGTCATCATGATTCACTGTCCCTCAGTAAAACCATTCATACACTGTTAGGTCTCTTGAGTGTTGCAAGTTTTCATTTCAGAGCCTAAGTGAGTCTACTAGCTTTATTTACTGCCAACACTCTACTGAGGCTCCAGTAACAATTCTTTACTTCTTTGCTCTCTTTTGTTTTACCCTGCAGTTCCTTATTGGACAGACGTTCTTATTCTGTTGTCAAAGTGATGGTGTTGACTTTTGTAGCAACAGCATCTTGTGCTTTCCTTTTGCTTTTTCTCCCCTTTGTTTTTTCCTGCAGCCTGTATGTATTTCAGATGTGTATTAAATGTGGGACTGATCACCTCCATCCTTCCTACGTGGTGGTTTTTCTTCATCACAGTCGGAGGGCAGTGTATGCTAATAATGTCCTGGAAGGTAGCACAGAGCAAGACAGGTTACAGATTCAATTTGATAAATAATTTGTTCACCAGGTGGCCACAAGGTCAGAATTCCTCTCTTGTGTTTAAGAACGTAAGACAGTCTGTCTCTTGTCATCACCCAAGCTAGTTGTCTTCTGCTGACTGTCTATTCCACTTGTCCATGCTCTTTTTTTCCTTTGCCGCTCACTTATTCAAGATATTACAACATTATTGGAAAACACTGAAACGATTTGGAATGCACAGTGTAATTCATGTTTGTGTATGTTAACATTTGGTTATGTGATTTTTCCATTCATAAGAGGAGTGGAAGGGTCCCCTAAGGGATAAAGGACCTCATAAGGGTCCCAGGAGGATACAAGCCTACGTGCTAGCATATCAGAGAGCCCCAGTCACTGGGAGAGAAAATATACAACCCCCTTAGGCCTTTAAAGTTTCACTGGACCATGCATGATGATCAGCTGGGTGCTGTGTAACCTGCACCTATAACCAATATCCAGTGAACTTTGTATTATTGGTCTGGTTGTCTTCTGCAACATATCCTGAGATTAATCACAAGACTCGGGGCTAAACTATTTGTCATATGGGGTAGTGGTGTCATCCATGGTTAGTTTAAGGGAGGAGAGGTATGGATACAGGCTCTAGATAGGGTATGAAAATGACTTGAGTGTGATGAGGTCTTATCACTCAAGTGAATGCAAAGTGACATCTGTCTCTCTCTCTCTCTCTTTGGAGCAAAAAAAACACAGATAAGATCCGCTGCACATGGGAAAGAGAACAGTCCTCAGTTTATCCTGAGGCTGTATACTCATTCCCAGAAAAAAAAGAACATCTCTGAGTTGAAATGGCTGCAAAGTTTAGGTCACTACAGCAAATTTATGCAGAAAATTGCAAAATAACTGTATTCATTGTGTATAAATAAATTCAGAGTTTGAGAATTGCAGCCGTGCTTATCTGTGAAAAATTATTGACCACTGCATGATTTTAAATGTCATAGTTTCATCTTTTTTTCTTTTTTTTAAATTATATTTTTGGGGCTTTTCACCGTTATTGACAGGACAGCTGAGAGAGGCGACAGGAAACGGGGAGAGAGGTGGGGTAGTGACATGCAGGAAACGGTCGGAGCCAGAGTCGACTGGTGACCGCTGCGTGGAAAACGCAGGACTGAACCTTCGGTACATGGGCCACCCGCGCTACCGACTGAGCTAAACAGTGGCCCGCTTCATCATTTTTTTGGGAGAATTGGGGTTGTCGTGACAGTGAACACAAGATACTTGTGGAAGTTCAAATGTACCAACATACCTCTGTTTCTTCTTTCTGTTAATTAGGGTTTAGTTTTAACAAACTCAGTAATGAACTGATCGTACAATGTTTTTTTTGCAGCCAATCTGTTCTCATTTCCTGTGAAAGTGGGCTAATAGACTTGCTTTGACCTTAATCCCAATATAAAATAGTGTATGGTAAATAGGGGGATTTTTCGCTATTACTTCAAGGTAAGAGATTTTCTAATTAGTGACTTTTAGTAGGAACCTTCCCACAGGACTTTGAGTCTTAAATGTTTTTAGCAGCTACAGTTCCTCATCTCCTCCGCATCCTTCCTCATGCTGTGTCCTGCTGTCGGTGAAGAGGGATCTAGTTTAAATGCAAGTGATAATGACGTAGTTTTGACAACCTCTGGTCAAGTTGAGAACCAAATTTGGTATTGAAGCTGGTTCTTTCTTAGAGCATTATCACTAACCATCAACTCTGTCAGTATCCCATGTTACAGTGTATTTACAGTAATAACACAGATTTTTGGATTATTGGTATAGTGTTAGCAAGATGTGAATCAATCATCAATCCGGTGATGTTTTTCTTATTGGCTTTTCTTATTCTTATTTCTTATTGGTTATTCAGGAGAATTTCCTTATCTCACTCTCACTTAAAGTGAGTTAAATCTGTTACAGAGTCGTGAGAAATGTGGGAATGAATGAACATTCTGTATGCAAGGAAACACTGTTTCAGTGTTTCTATTTCAGGTCCAGAGACGAAGAGCGGGTTCTCCTTGCTTAAAACAGAAGTTTTTTATCATTCTCCTCCCCCCAAATCCAGCAGCACGTTTACAACTGATCAAAATAGTTTTCCCATTTTTGGACGTGTGTTTTGCAGGACTCATCTAATCCCTCTTCCCATTCTCTCTGTTCTTCTCCTTCCCCCTTCTCTTCCTCTCCTCTCTGAAGGGCACTGCAGAGGCCCAAGGGTTGGTTTACATGTCTGTCACAACTCTCCACTGCCCACAAGGGGAACTCTTAAGAGCCCCTGGTCATTTCTTTATATTGCTTTTACCTTCCAACTCTCAAGCTTTGTGATGTCTTTCTGTAAGCTGAAAGGAATTTACTTCGGTGCAACAGACCTTTTGTTTTTTTTTTTTCACATTCTGCTTTATAGTTTTATCAAAACATCAACCATGAATGTGGCGGCTAAAAGGAGCCTCAGTTTGCCCACAGTATTATCGTAATATCATTTAGAGGGAAAAAGATTTAAATGATCTGTACAGACTCCATTTAAAACATTCTCTATGGCCCTTTTTTTTCTTCTTCATCACATCTTTTGCATGTTTTTATTTCAAGTCCCACCTAATAGATGTACTTTGTAATGGTAAACTTAAGGAAAAGGAGAAAAGGCAGACGTGAATCTGAATGAAGTGTCTTACTTTTAAATACCTTTGTCTTTTCTACCAAACCACAGAGCTGAAAGTTTCATTATCAGCACTTTTTATCTGCCAAGATCAGACCCAACTACAAAGAGTCAAAATGTTTGATTTTTGCCTTTTAAGCAAAGCTAATAAATGTCAGTGGCTTTAATGGTACTTATCCACTTTCTGCAGAGGAAACACTTGTTTGGAATGTGGTGTATATTTATATTTTACATTTGTTTTACTAGGGATTGTTAAAGCCATGTGTTAGTGGAAAGAATGAGCAGTAATCTATTTGTGTCCTGTGCCGGAGATGAGTGGAACATTAATAATTTTTGAAGGCATTACTTTCCCTCAGCCCCCTCTGACAGATAACTGCAGTTTGATTATTTTATTAATCCTAAGAAACATAAGTTGGGTTAATACTGCAGCTAATTTTATTTCTAAGACACGAGTGCCTGTGTGTGGTCATTGTTTGTTTAATGAAATCATTCAAGCATTTGTTCTTTTTCATTATGAAATGCTTTATATTTGAGGTGCTCTCTTACATGCTGGACATTTACATACACTGAGGTTGAGCAATATGGCAAAAACATCATAACCCAATTTTTTTTTCATGCAGGATCATGACCGACCATTTTATGGCGATTTATTCATATTTCAATTTAGTTTTGAGACTATTTGCAAGTTACTAAATGGTACAATCAAAACAACGTCCTTGTCATATTATTAAAGCCCTATAAGGTAACAAATCACTTCTTTCAGCTTTTACTTGTACTAAAAAAAAAAAAACTAAAAAAAAAATGTTGACTTCTTTTTAAGGGCCAACTCCTTTGTACTATCATCAACACCATTACATTGCCAAGCAAAAATGGGAGGAAAAGACATCCAAAACAGTATCTACCTTCTGCTGTAATTGGTTTACCGGTGTGTCTCTTGGGAAGGCAGAGTAAGAGTTGCAATAGTGTAATTTAATATTTGGCTTTAGAAATAACTGCATATACAAGCTATAGCACTGCTATTGACCAAATGCACACCGTGGCACGTTACTACCAGTATTTCTGAAAATCTAGATCCAAAAGTAGTTCTTATTCATTTACAGTTTAATGTTGCCATGCTACGCACCCCCTAGGTTACAGTATTTCACCAAATTGCTCTATTGTGCAAAATATCCTCCTACATGAAGTCAAGGCCATTTGCAGGTGCTTATAAATTGTGAAGAGGTACTCAAGTGTCTTCTGTGCTTTGTTTTTTTCTGTCCACAGTTGGCGATAAAGTGCCTGCTGACATCAGGCTGTCTTCTATCAAGTCAACCACTCTCAGGGTAGACCAATCAATTCTTACAGGTAAAACCATTTCTAAATTGTTTAACCGCTGTTTGCGTGTGTGAGCTCTTAGGAAGGTGTTTATGTCACCATGTCCTTAGCCATTACACTTGATTACACATTGTACATTTCCCCTATAACAACTCACCTCATTTGATCAAACGAGACACAGAGTAAGAACAAGCAATTTCCTCCTCCTTTTGACGCACATACCCTCATTACACCCTGTTGTCATGGCTGCTCACTCAATACCAAAACAAAAAAGAATGAGTGAGTGATGTAAGTGAATGGATGGATCTGTGGATGAATAATTAGACTGCGATGTGGATGGAAAAGATTGGAAGGGAAGAATATTGAAGGAAATGTAATGCATGAGAGAGGAGGTTTATGTGAATTAAGTCCTAAAGTCTCTTGTCCTGCTCCACTGCCTTAATTGGTAGCAAATTCCAAGGGATATTTTAGTGTTTCAGCTTTTTTCTCCCCTCTTCCCTTCATGGCCATACTGCATGTCAAATGCAGCCTGCCTTACTCAGTGAAGACCTTGTACAGTTGATTACACGCGCAGACACACACACAGTGCAAACTCACATCAGATATGGAGTCTTAAAGGCAGTGGCATTACAGTAATTGGTAATTGTCAGGCCGGCTCAGTCAGCTGCAAAGCCTTTTCCACACACATCTGCACGAAGTGTTAACCAAGCATCACAACTAAAAGTTGTGCTCTTTCATGTAGAACCATTCTCACTGCTTCCCTCTTTCATACCCTTTGTTTTCTCTTCCTGCAGGAGAGTCTGTGTCTGTCATCAAACACACTGACCCAGTGCCTGACCCGCGTGCTGTCAACCAGGACAAGAAGAACATGCTCTTTTCTGTGAGTGACTCATGAGATCTTTTGAATCTGTTCAGTAATTTACACCTTTTTTCCATCTAACTTCAGCTATAAAGTCAACAACGTTTCGCTGTCCTCCTCCTTATCCTCTTTGTTGTTTTTATTTCACCATCCCTCTAACAGTCATTCATCTAATTGAGAGTGGCAGCACTTTTAGGAAAAAAAAGGGGTTGTCTATTTATATCTTGGCTTTTTTTAATCTTGTACACGCAAGAGAACATACAGTAACAGTGCATGTCTGAACAGCTAAAGAGTCCATTTACCTACAATTTCAATCCCTTTAATCCCCAAAGAAATGGTCACATTAGCTTCCTTGGCAGCATCGACTGTTTCTGAAAATTTTATTGACTCTTGCTGCATGTTGACACTTGATTGCATGTTTAATCTCCCGTCTTAGTGACATATGCCTTAGAATAGTTGTTCAACTAGTTTTACCCCTATGCCCAGAAGCTTAACGTGTAATCTATTTTGTTTTGTACTCTCTGCCTTTCACTACTATTCTCTATAGGGTACTAACATTGCAGCTGGTAAGGCTGTCGGTGTGGTGGTGGCCACAGGCGGCAACACAGAGATTGGCAAAATCCGAGATGAGATGGCATCGACAGAGCAGGAGCGCACACCGCTGCAGCAAAAGCTAGATGAGTTTGGTCAGCAGCTGTCCAAGGTAATATAAGTTCCATTATTGTCTCCCAGTGTTTTTTTTTGCTTTTTCGTGCTCAAAAATGTTAGTGAAAACAACCCCAGCTATTTCTGTTTGTTCTGATTTACTGATTGGTGTTAATATGATCTTAAAATTGAAACCACTGTCGTTTAATTTAAGGTTATTTCACTGATCTGCATTGCTGTGTGGATCATCAATATTGGCCATTTTAATGATCCTGTCCATGGAGGCTCCTGGATCCGAGGCGCCGTCTACTACTTTAAGATTGCTGTGGCTCTGGCAGTCGCTGCTATTCCTGAGGGTGAGTTAAAGAGCAACACATATGCAGCCATGTCTGTATTGAAATGCCTGTTGCTCCAAGATGATCCAGTGCTGTGTCATTATCCAGGTTGTGGGAAGGATAAGTTAGAAAATTCTACCTTTTGGGCTGGTTTTAAATGCATTATGATACACGGATAAAGGGTAGTGCCTTCATCACTTGAGTAAATAAGTTAGTATGAATGGCTGTCTCCATTTCTCTATGTAGGCACTTATTTACTCTCCTGTATAACCCTCTTCTTTTCTCTCGGTGGTTCTGTTGCTTTTGTTTCTCCAGGCCTGCCTGCTGTCATCACTACTTGCCTGGCTCTAGGAACACGCCGTATGGCCAAGAAAAATGCTATTGTCCGCAGTTTGCCCTCTGTGGAGACCCTTGGCTGTACATCTGTCATCTGCTCTGACAAAACTGGCACACTGACCACCAATCAGATGTCTGTCTGCAGGGTAAGAGAAAAGCTAGCTTTGGCAGAGAAAGAGAGAGGAAATGTGAAGCATTTACTGTCAGTACAGTATTGTTTGATATCAGTTGTCTTGTGAATTTCATGTACTTTTTCATAAATCTGATATAAACAAACAAACAAACCGAAGTCTACATACTGAATACTTTTTGCATTGCATTTTTAAATTGAAAGGTTTGAAGGGGCCAGACTAGTTTGCCAGCTTTAGCCCATTGAGCTCAACTAATGCTGACAGTTTTATCTGAGAACATTAGCTCTGTTTTTTTTAAATCACATAACTTAGTTTGTAACTAGTAAGTGTATACTTTACACTTGGTTCACACTGTGTACTTGACTACTTGTCAATGGGTGAGGGTTCTTAAAAGGAAAAAAAGAAAATTAGGGAAATGGTCAGTTACCAGACAAAAAATAATTGACCATCACCGATTGCGACCACACTTGTGCGCTGAGGACTGAGGCTGGTCAACTGTATATCATAACTGTTTATGCTTCCATAGACCTACAGGTCTTTTAAACTGTAAATGATGCAAAGATAGTTCAGATTTCTGGGCCCCAGTTCTCTCTTAATTGGTCCTTGCTGAGGAAAACTAGCTAAAATCCTCGCCACTCAAGTATGATAAATGAGCAGTCAGTGACAGGACATGCTCAATGTGAAAGAGTTGATTTAAAGTCAATGTAGTTTGGGCAAATTAAATTAACATTCTGTTTTTACATTACCATGCGACTGCATTTGCCAAACTATTTAAGTGGCACACCATAATACTCAATCAGAGGCACAGTGTGCCCTTCAGAGCTGAAGCAGCCAGTGATGAAACTGATCTGTCTATTAAAAACTGTGTATTCTCACATTTTCAGGACTCTGTCCAATATTTTAGCTCCCTAAACTCTTATGAATTTCTAACAAAGTAAAACTATTAAACTATTCGAATGTGTATGTAAATCTGTGTATGACACACCTGTGTCTTCACCATGTGCCACTGATTTCGGCCTAAGCTGTTTGCATTCTTCCAAGGGCAGCAGCACAGCTGTGACAGCAGTGCAAGTAGATTTGGTCATTTCAAATTAGAAGACAAATTGAGTAATAAATCTAAATCCTAGCTTTTTGAATGCATACAAATAGAAAAATTATACTTAATGATTTTTCATTAATGAGAAGTGGAAGCCAGTGTTGAGGTGCATTGCTGTCACCTATTATGACAAAACAAGAAGAAAATGGGAATGATTCAAGGGGAAATGTGTTATTTACACAGTATTATCACCTGTATTATTGGCAGAATATAAATATTTCATTTTTAAATATCACACAACATGCAAATATCAAAGGGCTGTTCACTTCCCTGACACTGAGTGATAATGCAACCCTGACAACCTGTTGTTGACAGTAGGAATTTATGGAACACAAGTCACTGCTGGAGTTGAACGGTTAATAAAAGGATAGGAAAGGATTTAGTTAGAGAATCTGGATTAAATTTAAATCTTTATGTGCTTGAATAACTTGGTTACATGACATGGTTTCCTATTTAGTGAAGCTTTCCAGCTCATTTCTTTCCATTTCCATTATGTTTTTACATCATCCTGCTCCATCCCTCAGTCTTTCTCAGTGCTGTTTCTTAGCAGTTGATCTTGTCGGTCTTCTGTTTCCCTCCTCCTTTCCCCCCTCCTCATTCTACTTTCCTCCGGCAGCATGCTGATCAGTATGCAGTAGTTAGTCACTTGCAGCAGAATCAGCTGTAGAGTTGCATAACTGACCTTGTGTTGAAAGATTCTCTCTCTCTCTCGCTCCCCACTGTCTATCTTTCCTTGCCTCGCTCCATCCTGCGCAATTTCAAAGTGAAACTCAGTGATGTATAGCAATTTTGGAATGCTTAATCTGAACAACCACAGGATGCTATTCCTGGCTTTTTGATAGAGGAGCCTTGTGCTTGACACGTCAGCAGCCCCCAGACATCCCCAGTCCAAATAGAGCAGCACTAGAATTTGATGCCCTGAGCATCTGTATCTTTTTTCTTTTCTTTTTAATTCATTTCCTCACTTGCTCCTGTGTTTCATGTCTCAAGTGACATAACTGCTTTTATGTCCTAGCATTTGCCTGAGGCAAGTATACAGCCATAATGCCAGCTCGTCATTTTCTTCAGATTGGTCTTTTTTTGATCCCTGTGTATCTCTGTCTAGCTCCTATTAATTTTTGTCAAATGTGGTGCTTTTTATGTAAGAGTGTGTTATTTATGGTTGAATGTGTGCTAGAAGCACTTCTAATGTTGTCAGACTCAAAAGCTTAGTGTTTTCTCAGCATTTTCTTTTTTCTTTGATCTGGCCTTAATTGCCAGTGTCAACATTTTCCTGTCTTTTAAAAAATGAATGATATCTTACATTTGGATGTGGAACAAAATATTAATAATACACTGATACACAGCAATTTCTGGTGAAAATCCCTCCCATGTTCTTCTCAATGGAAAATTTTGAATTCATTAATGAAGATGCTCAATAAAACAGACGCTGCAACCAGTCTCCTTATGCAAAGGTGTATGCTGAAGGTCAAACTCATGGAGCTCACTTTTATTTAGTGTATTCGTGTAGTCTGACTGCACACGGAGGAATTCTGTGTCTGCCTTGCTGTAAGATGACATTTATGGACCCTCCCCACCAGAGTTCTCAGCGTCTGCTTTGGCTCAGCATTTTATTATTATACTCTTATGTTCAAGTAGACTGACGGTATGAGGCTGTCTCTCCTGTGGATGGTAGTGTGCTGCCACCTGCTGGAATGATTTTTCTGCCTTTTTAGCTCTAAGACTGAAATATTTCGTGGAGTTGATACAAAAAATGACAATTTAAATGAGACGCAAAAATATTAATGAAACTCTCAGTTGTGTCAGAAAGCATAAGTCAACACATATCTTTCATAAAAAGTAATTACTAATGTTGTGACTTTACAATGTTTGTTTTTCTAGATGTTCATCATTGATCGGGTAGAGAATGATCACTGTTCATTAAAGGAATTCACTGTTACTGGCTCCACATACGCCCCAGAAGGAGAAGTGTAAGTATCCAGTGTGCTATAAGATCAGTGCAATGTACAGTAAAATAAGTTACTTATACACAACTCTGTGCCACTCTAAGCTAATCTGAACATTTATTTTTTATGTACAGCTCTTTGAGTTGCACCATGGGAGTTAACAAGTTACAAATTCACATTGGTTTTCTTGAAAACTATGCATTTAGCTCACTTGTTGCTTCCTGTCTTCATGTGTGTTTATGTAGGTTTCAAGATGGCAAACCAGTCAAATGTTCCCAGTATGATGCTTTGGTGGAGCTGGCCTCTATCTGTGCTCTCTGTAATGATTCCTCATTGGATTATAATGAGGTATGAAGTAAAACTTTCAGGATTTTAATTGGTGAATTTATTGGTCATTTTTTCTAATAAAGAGTGACAATACTTTTTTTTAATATTTCTCTGTTTTTCCAGACCAAAGGTGTGTATGAGAAGGTGGGTGAGGCCACAGAGACGGCTCTCACATGCCTGGTGGAGAAGATGAACGTGTTCGATACTGATGTTAAAGGCCTGTCAAAGATCGAGAGAGCGAACGCCTGTAATTCTGTACGTACACTAGTTGGTCAGAGTCCTTTCCTTATGTTTGAGCATTTTTCTACACTGGATTCAAACAGAATGAAACAAATTAAAGGCATTAAATGAAGGCATTTGTATTCGTGTATGTCTTTAGGTGATTAAGCAGCTGATGAAGAAAGAGTTTACCTTGGAATTTTCCAGAGACAGGAAGTCCATGTCTGTGTACTGCACTCCTAATAAGGCCCGTTCCTCTGCTGGCAAGATGTTTGTAAAGGTAAGAAACAGACAAAATGAGATTTACAGTTAGATTTAAATTGTCTAAGGCTGCAGCTCAAAAAACATGACAATACTGGTGTCAGTATACTGTTAACCAGCTTCTTGTCCCATAAATGTACCCATGCTATAAAAATATGGGCATATTAATGATCATGTCAAAGCGAGTCTTCATCATTAACTGATATTTTGAATTTGTTTCATGCGAATGTAACCAAATAAAATATTTCACCTCCTAAAAAAAGTTTCTCGTACATTCTGTTTTGCGTCTTCCTTTGCATCCTCCTGCCTCTGCCCACTCATAGGGTGCCCCTGAAGGAGTGATTGACAGGTGCACACACATCCGTGTAGGCAGCACCAAGGTGCCCTTGACCCCGGGCATCAAGGAAAAAATACTGTCTGTGATCAGGGAATATGGAACTGGCAGGGACACTCTGCGCTGTCTGGCTTTGGCCACCCGAGACAGCGTCATGAACAAAGATGACTTGGTTTTGGAGGACTCCACCCGCTTTATTGAGTATGAGGTGAGAGCTGAGATGGATTAATATTGTCTCTTTTTAGACGTCCAGGTTCCATTTCAGGTGTGACAGTGTCAGCTGTCAGCGGCTGACAATTAAAAGTGAGCATAAGCAAAGCCGTCTGAATGTTGCATCTATTTTCTGTTCATCATCCAGACTGATCTGACATTTGTCGGCTGTGTGGGCATGCTGGATCCTCCCAGGGCAGAGGTGGCAGCCTCTATCAGACTCTGCCGTCTTGCAGGCATCCGAGTAATTATGATCACTGGAGACAACAAAGGTACGTAGAGAAAGTCATATTTCCTTAAAAAAAAGATAATCTTTTATATATCATTATGACTCTCCCCTGTAGAGAACATTCTACCACAAAATGCACAAAAAGAAAAAGGTCAAATAAAAGTTCTTTGTGCTTACTTGCATCGCTGGAATTCTTAAGTAAATGTGGTTTCTTTATGTCTTAGGGACGGCAGTGGCTATCTGCAGACGTATTGGTATTTTTGGAGAGGAAGATGATGTTTCCAGCATGGCGTTCACCGGCCGAGAGTTTGATGATCTGTCACCTGCTGCCCAGAGAGATGCTGTGGTCAAGGCGCGCTGCTTTGCCCGCGTTGAGCCCTCACATAAATCCAAGATTGTCGAGTATCTGCAGTCCTATGATGAGATCACAGCCATGGTAGGAAATAAAAGATGAATGTTACAGTTTTTTTCTGTTATGAACAGGCACACCAGCCATGCACAGTTTAAAAACAATATAAAACTGTCTTAGAAAACGAAATAAAACTGTCTTAAAAAACAAAATCAAAAAAAGATAAGAGTCAAAGCAAAGGAAGAAGGAAAGTTCATCACTGTAAAGTACTTAAAGTCATTATAAAATTTGGTGTCCCTAATACTGTTCTGCCCTGATTTTCACTCTCCCTTCAGACTGGTGATGGAGTAAATGACGCGCCTGCTCTAAAGAAGGCTGAAATTGGTATTGCCATGGGCTCAGGCACAGCTGTGGCCAAGACCGCCTCTGAAATGGTGCTGGCTGATGACAACTTTTCCACCATTGTTGCTGCAGTTGAGGAAGGCAGAGCTATTTATAACAACATGAAACAGTTCATCAGATACCTCATCTCATCAAACGTGGGCGAAGTTGTCTGGTAAGGATGACTGGTTTATACAGACACACACTCGTTTTCCTGCATAACTCGGTTCCACTGAAACACACACACATTTTGATTTTGTACCTTAACATTACACATGTTCTTGTGATTTTGATAATCGTGCTTCTTTTGTGTGTAGCATCTTCCTGACTGCAGCTCTGGGGTTCCCTGAAGCCCTCATCCCTGTCCAGCTGCTCTGGGTCAACCTGGTGACTGATGGTCTGCCTGCCACTGCTTTAGGCTTTAACCCACCAGACTTGGACATCATGAGCAAGCCGCCCCGCAACGCCCGTGAGCCCCTAATCTCTGGGTGGCTCTTCTTCAGATACCTGGCCATTGGATGTAAGTGGCGGATGCATTTGGATTATGAGCAGATATTTAATGAGTAATGACTGCTGATATTCATTTTATTTATTGGTACACAAGTGTTGGTTGAAAACTTTGGAAAGCATCTACCATAAGCAGCCGTTTTATGTCCCAGCAGTACCACATGTCAGCAACTGGCTCGTCCCAATCTGCCATATTAGCACAATGAAAAAATAGAAAATAAACAAAAATATCAAATATAGTTATAAAGATTGAAAATAGAATTTATATTACTAATTGTATTTTGCCTTTATCTTGGATTTGAGTAACCAGGCACCCGTATCATTGTGTATATGTATGACACATGTTTGGTTTACATCACCAGGTTATGTGGGTGCTGCCACTGTGGGTGCTGCCGCCTGGTGGTTTGTTGCTGCAGAGGATGGTCCAAGGATTACCTTTTACCAGCTGGTAGGAGTTACAGTCAAACAACAACAATCATGCTAATTTCACCTCAGCTTACAAACTTAATAAACCACCTGGGTTCTTTCATTTGTTTTTTTTCCCCCCTACCAATTGTTATAGAGCCACTTCCTGCAGTGTGGTCCAGAGAATCCAGACTTCGAGGGTATGGACTGTAAGGTGTTCGAGTCCCCCTACCCAATGACCATGGCCTTGTCTGTGCTCGTTACCATTGAGATGTGCAATGCTCTGAACAGGTTAGTTAAAGCAGGACATTTCCCCAAATGTTAATACCAAAAAAAAAAATTGAAAGTCCAACCTGTTTACTGTGTATGTTTTTGGTTTTTTTTAAACTCCAGATCTTTATTTGCCACAGATCTAACTGTTGTTTTTCAGTACTTTTTAATGTCCGTACCTCAACATACTGGTCATTATCTCCACTTTCACATTATAGCCCTGTTTGTTGGGGAAAATAAAAATGCATCACTGTATCTCTGTTGGCCCTTAACTCATAAGAGACTTTTTAACAAACTTTTCCTTCCGTCTGTGTTGCTCAGCGTGTCAGAGAACCAGTCATTGCTGAGGATGCCTCCCTGGGAGAACGTGTGGCTGCTGGGTGCTATCTGCCTCTCCATGTCCCTTCACTTCCTCATCCTCTATGTGGAACCTCTTCCTGTGAGAAAACTGTTTCATTTAGTTGACACATGTAATTTTTTTGTTAAATTTGAGGAGAAACGGAGGGGAAATTGTGTCGTAATGATATAAATATATATCCTGATGATCCACTCTGCTGTCCCTTCATAACTTGAGTGGGCACAATGCAGACTGAACCAAAAGTTTGACTTCCGTGTTATGTGCTTCTTTTCAGATCATCTTCCAGATCACCCCTCTGAACCTGACACAGTGGCTGATGGTACTTAAGATCTCACTGCCGGTCATCCTACTGGACGAGTTTCTCAAGTTTGCCGCCAGGAACTACCTGGAGCCCGGTAAAGAACTGGAGAAGCCTGCCAGCTCCAAAGGCTGCTGCCTGTCTGCATGTATGGAGGGCATCTCCTGGCCCTTCGTGGCCATTTCCCTGCCCTTGGTCTTCTGGATCTACAGCTCCGACACTAACATGGCCGACATGTTCTGGTCCTGACTGACTTGAGCACAACCTCGACTTTTCCATTTTCCCCCTCCCCTCCACCACCACCACCACCATTACCACCACCACCACCACCACAACCATCACGTCCCTCTTTCCTCTCCCTCTTTTCCCTCTCTGCCTTCCTACATGTGCATAGCTAGCGTGTGTGCGTGTTTGTAGAGTTAGTGTGTGTGTGTATGAGAAGGACCAACTTTAACATATGAAACGTAACACATAATATAAAACGTTAACATTAAGAAGTCACCTGGGTTTGAGTTCGGATAGGATTTGAGAACGGGTGAGGCTTTTTATGCGAGTGTTAGAAGACCATCACTCCCATAGCTGTGGACTTTTTTGCTGGTTTAAAAGGAAAAAAAAATCCTGTTGCAATTTTTTTTTCTTAATGTCAATATTGCCTTTAATGTTTCTATTTTTAATAATTTTGGGAACATCATTTGTCTAATGTCACAACAGGTAACAACAGCAAATTGTTTTGTTGAGCATTCCTTTTCAAGAAAAGAAAATTGAGCTAGAAATCCGATGATTTGTACAGAGATTGAATTTTATGCAACGTGTTGGGGTTTTTTTTTTGTTCTGTTTTGGTTTTTTTTAAATGGCTTTGTAAATTTTCTTCGACCAGCGTGGCTTAGACATACCGCCTTGATTTATTTTCTCATGTTTACCATTGTGTCTTCAGTCTAAACTCAGAACTCTTTTCAGCAAGGACAAGCACCGTGTGGCAGACGAGGACGGGGGGAAAGGTTTGGGAGTGAACGTTTTGAATGCGCCGCTTAAACAAAAGAAGAAAAAGAAAATTCTTGATAAACAAAAGCCGCATGTCCTGTGACCAAGCATGAACTCTTTGTGGTTTCTCATCTCTAATTTAAATGTGTGTGCCCCCCCCCCTCCCCCTCCTTCCATGTCAGAGTATAAGAAACTTCATGGATGTCTTTTTTTACTACAATGATTTGAAAATAAGCCAGTTTTTCTGCACTGGGCAGAGCACAGCTACCTCAATATGATAAAAAAAGATACAGTTTTTTTTTTTTGCTCATCTCTAGATGCTTTTCCTAAATGGTCTTGCTGAAGTGTAACATCTGAGGTGTGCCCCTATTTGCTTGTGCAGAAAACAGAACAAAATTTCCCCTTCCTCTAACATTTTTTAAGAATATATTGTGTTTGTATTGATTTTTGACATTCATTAACATTATTTGTGTTTTGTGTGCTTTGCAGACAGAACTGAGTGGGGATGATGTGTGTTAATGACCATCCCCATGGCGTTTGATTCAAAGGACAGTAATATTAAAATCTTAAGATAAAATACTAATACAGCAAGAACTCTAAATGGTCTTGGATTGCGAATAAGAACTCAAAATGTTGTGTTTTTTTACTTTAAAGAAAAATACACTCATAAACCCTTTGAATCAAAGTGTTTTCTGTCTTTATTTAAATACAATTGAGGGCAATGATTATCAACATTATCCATATCCAGTGTTTTTTGTATGTGAGTATAAAACTTGAATACAAGTCATGTCAAACACATGAATGCTCAGTTTACTTGGCAGAACAAGCAGAAATTAACGACACAGAATGAGATGTTTATGTTTGACTTTCACCAGCTTCATTTTAAAGCTGGGCTCATTAAACTTTATAGAAGTGTATTAATGTTGGATCAGAGCCTATACAGTTAAATGCACCAATGGGATAATATCGTTGATGCATAAGTATCATCGTTTTAATCAACGACATTTTTCACCGACAGAAAAAAGAAACTAAAAATAAAACTTTTGTGAGAAACTGAAGAAATTTGACACATTTGCCAGCAAATAAAAATGAGCTGAAAATGTATCCATCTCATTCAAAACAAAAAAAAGGTGAAAAATTTGTGTTTTTACAAAAATAACACTTCCATTTAAATCACATTTTTCCATTTTGACTGAAATGTTTTCACCTTGTTTTTGTATTGAAGACATAATGTTTGTCTCATTTTTGCCTTGTTTTACAAATACCTTCTGTTATTTTACTCTTCAAAGGAATAAAACAAATATTTTTGTGGTTAATTAAAGTTTTAATATTGCCATCACAGATTTTATCACATCAATTATTTTTTACTTAATTTCCTTTTGTTTTTGTCGGTGGAAAATGGTTGATGAAAACTGGTGAAAACAGAATGAGGTCATGCCCTCAATGACTCTGTGATTTAAAGGTTGAGTGGGAAAAAATAAGTCAATGAAGTTATCATTTAGAACATTTGCACATCACTTTGTTTGGATAGTTCCGTGTGGAAAAAAAAACAAAAAAAACAACCCTGACTAAAGCATGTGTTTTGGTAGAAGCCTGAGTTTGTTCGCACTGTGTGTTTGTCTTCCACTTTGCAACCACTGTGTGCTTTTCTTCCTCAATGCCTTCCATTGGCTCCCCTGTCACTAGAGTGAGTATCCATTCAGTTTTTTCACACTCTTTTCAATACCAGTTCACTTTAGTTCAGTCTAACAAACAACAGAAAGCAGAAACTTCTCAAAAAAAAAATTGAGTTGACTACCTTCTATGAATAATTTTAGAAGCATTTAGGGAATGAAGTTTTAATGTCGATCACATTGTGAATGTCACTGTGCTGTTCTTTTCACGCCTTTGGCACCTGCTTTCATTCACAAAAACTAGTACCTACTCTTGATAGTGTGCCCAAACAAAAATGTACAATTTCTAAATACAAATTGGTGGCAGTTTTTAACAATGTTTTTTTTACTAATATATTTTTTTTTTCTTTTAGGTTGGCTCTCATAAAAGCTTCAAACTTTTCAGAGTGGGCTCAGGTTCGAGTCATCCTGCCATCCAGCATGCGCTCACTCTTTAACTCCACACACCTCAGAAACCATGATGACCAGCAGTATGTGTACCTTTGCACTGACGACAAACGGACATTTCCACAGTGATAAGACCAAATACATTAAAAAAAAAGGTATACTTAAAGTGGGTGGGGCTGGAAACGTAGGCCCTTTGCCCAGGTACACCACGACACACGACTGAACACACACACACTTAACATACGTAATTATACCTCTGTGTGCAGATGCTATATCGATATGACACTATTCTAGTTTTGTGTGCGGGAAGGTTCTCGACACCCTCAACGTTCCTCCTTGCATGAAGAACTTGTTTCCAACCTCCATGGTAGTTTGTCACGTAGAGAATCTTAAACACTGGGTTGAAAGGTCTTAGCTATACATCAGTGTACAAAAGATTCATGCATGTCTTTCAGCTGTATGTAGGCTTTGCCATTTGTATTTATAGATTCTAATGTATAATAATCAAATGACATATTAAGATGGTTTTAAGATGGATGTATTGCAGATGTTAGGAAATCACTGTTTTTACTGTATCAGTTTGGGTTATTTGCACAATATTAGACATAGAGAAATGACTCATGCTGAACTCGACTGTGCTCTACTTGAGTTTGACATATTTTTAAACTTTAATTTCTCCCCTTTACTGTAGGTCAATGATCTATTTACTTTCTGATAAAATAAGTCCTTAGCAATAAGGACAACAGACTGACACTTTGATTCATTGGTAATCCTGCAATACAACAGTGTTCTCCTGTTTTCTTATTGCCTCTGCATTCTTACTATTATTATTATTATTCTTATCATGTATCTTCATCAACTGCTGTAAAACTGTGATCTAATGTGAGGGGCCGTGCAGCCCTGTCAGAGACACATGGTCAAAGAACAATATTAACCATATGTAAAAAGACGATCATTATTGATGACTAATGATGATTGTACATGCATCATTGAGGTTGTGATTTCAGGTAAATAAAACAATAAAGTATTTAAATTGTGTTTTTTTGTGTTGTTGTTGTTTACGTTTCAATGAAGTGAGTAATGCACCCTGCAGTCCTTTTTATGGTCATGCTATACCAAAGTATTAACAGTCTAGTAGAGCCTTAGTCTGTAAACTAGAAAAATTACACACACAAAAAAAACATTGGTCCACTAGGTGGCAGCGTTGAGTTAAACATACCAACAGCACGTGGACATGTTCTGTAATACCTGCCTGACAGGTAGGCTCCAGACAGCCGCTTAGTTTTAAAGGAACCTAAATGAAAGTGTGATGAGTTATTGTTAATGGAGGGTTGTAATTATTGGGAAGAGAGGTTGATTTGTGTTTTTAAGGACGCGTCGTAATTAATAAACTGTGGGTTACGTGTAGCTTCCAAATTAGCCATGAGACAAACCAGCATTCACACAACAAAATAAAGAAAAGGGACAAGTGTGTGAGATTTTTTTTCCAACACAATATCACCTGCCAAGAGAATAATATGAGCCAATGCTTCTAATGCGAAAGTCTCCTTTAAAATCTAAAGATACGGAAAATGATGAGAACGTCGTATCCAGAGAATAAGGCAGGAGTCAGGACTCATGTGTAGCTCTGAGGTTCCTGCATCCCTGCTCTGTCTCTTTAACCAGCAGACTGGCTGTCACGCTGGTCCCTCCCATTCCTGCAGCCCTCCAGTGTTGCTGGCCTGACATGGGAGCGCACACAGCAGCACCATCATCACGGCCCAAGAAACGGGAGAAAGCTGGAAAAGAGCAGAAAATACAACCAAACCACAACCGTGCCGTGTGAAAAAGTAAAAAAAAAAAATGGGATAACGAAGTAGTTCCTTTTGCTTTTTCTGCCGGATCTCACCAGCTTGATCGCGTCCTCTAAGAAACTCAGATGTTGTCGTCGCTTGCTTTTTTTTTTTGCGCTTTTTTATCCATTCTCCTTGAGCGCCGTTGGTACAAAGGCGCTTGGTCCGAGAGCAGCGGCGGCAGCAGCACCTGGGATTACTGCCGTATGAATGGACAAGAGTGAACGGACCCGGTATCGCGGACAAACCCCGGATTGGTAGACACAGTGAGTAAACCGAAGCTGGATTAAAAACACTTTCTTCTTTTTCTCTCCCTGGGAGAAAGATCACTGCTGTCACCCCCGCGAAGACAGATGCTGTCATTGTGTCGAGGCTGAGATTTCTTCTCCTTAAAGTGGCCTTTCCTGGAATAATGCACGAGAAAGAAGGGCCCTATTACAGCTTTTTATTCCTTTTGATGCCTCACGCGTTCCCAGCTCTTCCTCTGGCTCAACAGCCGGTTTCTCTTGTTCAGAATGGGATGTATTGTTGCATCTGCGCAGCCCACGACAAGTGTCAGCAAATAGACTGTGTGTTTCTTAACGGGTTACCTAAAGGCCTGGTATAAACACCGCTTTCTGACTGTAGGTGGCCATTGTTGTCGATAAGGATTCTGTCGCGATCCGGACAAAACAAAGGACCAACAGTCCTTGGCATCATTCACTCAGTGTGTGTGTGAACCAGGGTCGGTCACAGAAATAATTATGGTGGAGCCGGTGGGTTTCATCGAAGCGTGGAAAGCGCAGTTCCCGGAGTCAGAGCCCCCCAAGATGGAACTGAGGTCCGTCGGAGGCATCGAGCAGGAGCTGGAGAAGTGCAAAGCGTCCATCAGGCGCCTGGAGCAGGAGGTGAACAAGGAGCGCTTCCGGATGATCTACCTGCAGACCCTCCTGGCCAAGGAGAGGAAGAGCTATGACAAGCAGCGGTGGGGCTTCAGGAAGACGCCGCTGAATGAGGGGGTGGACTCTGCAGCCACACAGGGCGCCGAGTGCCAGTCCCAGCAGCCCCACATGCAGGAGACAGGTGGAGTTGGAGTAGTAGTAGGAGGAGGTGGTGGAGGATATGGTGGTTGTAGTGGGGGAGTTTGTGATAAGAGTCGTTATCAGCCCCTTGGAGATGGAGCTGGCAGGTCCAAACCGAGGCCTCCACCAGCCAGGAAGTCAGCCTCCCACGGAGACGGACTGGAGTCAGCCTTCGAGGTTCCACAGCAGGCTGAGTCAATGTCCTGCGACAACCTGGATGGCCTCTCGCCGTCCAAGCACAGAGGCGGCATCTCCGTCTCTCCCCGCAGGCCCAACCTACCGCCACCGGACAAGGAGCTGCCCTCTGACCCCAAAGACAAGCTGGGGATGGGACTTGGCGTGGCAGCTCTCAGGTCCAACTTTGAGAGGATCAAACGGGCCAACTCTCACTCTGCAGGAGATGTAGCGAAGGGCCAGGAGAAGCAGCTGCCGCCACCGCCGCCGCCGTTGTACTCTAACATGGAGTTCCACCACGAGAGGGGACTGGTCAGGGTCAACGACCGTGAAGTTTCCGACAAGATCAGCACCCTGGGTAGCCAGGCCATGCAGATGGAGCGAAAGAGATCCCTTCACTCCCTCCCAGGTAACCTGGCAACTGTGGCAGGGGAGCTCCGCACCAGGCCGGTGTACAGAGGTCGGTCCACTGAGAGCACCTGTGGCTATGATGCGGAGTATGAGGACGGAGAACCCAACCAGCGACATTCAGGGAGGGCCAATGGGGGCAAACCTCCACCTCCTCCTTGGCAACCCTCCGAGTTTCAGGCCTACTCTAGTGTTTATGTCGGTGGCGTGATGATGGGTGAAGGTGGCGGTGGAGATGGGAGAGGTGGCGGTGGAGGTGGCAGTGGAGTCACAATGAGAGACCTTGGCGGTGGTGATGACCACCTTCTGACCTGGCCACGCCGTTCCTACTCCCCAGGGAGCTTTGAGGATGTAGGTGGAGGCGGCGGGTACACACCGGACTGCAGCTCCAACGAGAACCTGACGTCTAGCGAGGAGGACTTCTCTTCAGGCCAATCCAGCCATGTGTCACCCAGTCCCACCACGGCCTTCCGACGGCCCTTCAGAGAGAAGAGCCGCTCGCCTTCCCAAAACTCCCAGAACTCCCAGCACTCATTTGACAGCAGCAGCCCCCCCACGCCGCAGTCCCAGAAGCGTCACCACCGGCAGCAGGGAGGCCACGTGGTCATGTCAGAAGCCACAATTGTGAGCGTTCGCAAGACTGGACAAATCTGGCCACCTGCTGCCCATCATGACCTCATGCCCCATGGTAGAACATCACACGACAACAGTTTCCATGGAGACCACCTAGGTGAGTGCTGGCTGTTGTCTCTAATCTTTTTTGTGGTAATCTTTTGAGAGTAGGTGGTCTGGATTGCAAAGGACATTTCAGAGCTCAAACTGCAACTGTGTGTGCTCTGCTGTGTGAAGGAGGGAGGAATGAATGAAAGCCTGAGTGAATGAGTGTAATTTAGTCATGCAGGAATTATGTTGGCAGCTTTTCTTTTTGCATTTTTAGCCCCTTTTCCACGTAATACGTCTTTCCTCTTAAAACCACAAAGCAGCCAAATGTTGAGGTGATTGATAATGTGTGTATGTGTGTAATTGTGTGTGTGCGTGTGCGCGCGCAACCACGCAGGAGTTAGTGTCCTTTGGATGGCCTTGTGTGGGAGACAGATGAAAGATCCACCTCTGCTTATTCCTGGAATGTCAGTCGGGTGGGTGAACAATAAATGCGGTCAGTCTGGGTTGAAACTCTCAGACGACTCCCGCGGCTCAGAGTATGGAATTCCAATCACAGGTGTTGGTCTGCCTGCGTGTCTCTCTTTTCTGCCTCAGAAGTGATGGAGACAATTCCCCCGAAACTCTCTACCAGCTTTAAGCACCGACCAGCACAAAAGAAATGCACCGTAGTCTCCAAACAATTATCCGCAGTATCCCTAACCACTAAATTGTAGCCTCCGAGCCATGGCACCTGTAATAGAGCAGCAGCTAGCAGATAGATGTGCAGCCTGAGGCTAAAGACACGAGAACTGGCAAACTTGACTGTTCGGCTCAAGCTCAACAACACTGGACTGTGTTACTCAAAGAAGCACATAAGGAAGGCTCATTTTGTTATTCTACCTCCATTAAGTTTCCATTGTAGAGGCCATGCCAGCTCATGAGAAGTAAACCAAACACTGCGTGGCAGTTCAAATATTTGACATCACTTTTACACATTGAGTGTTGTTTACCGAGGCGTAGTTTGCTGCAGTTTTGCACATTCTGCCTGTTTTTCTCTCTCTCTCTCTCTCTCTCTGGTTTTGTGCTGTTGAAGTGTGTAGTGTTTTAGCACACACTTTATTGTAACAGATTTGGGACCTGTGCCCTGATGGAGCAGACAGGCAGCAGGGTGCAGGCATCACACGCCTGCTCCAGTGCCAGGGCGAACTAGAAGGAGAAAACAAGGTAGTCAGAGAGAACACTGAAAAGAAAAAAAGGAAGGAAAAGTGTTGAACCAAACCTTCTTTTTTTTACTAATGGATAAAAGCTGCCTTCTGTGTTCAGACAATGAGGTTATTGCTAATTTAAGTAATGTAAAGGCAAACACTTTACTGTCATCATTCTGGGTAGCATTACTGTCTGAAACCTGATACTGCTCATTGCCTAAATATCTTGAACAGAGAACGGCGCTCTGTGCATCTATTATTCATTTATTTGAATAGAGCTACTGACACAGTGGCCTCGGTGGAATCAACTAAAATGTTTTTTTTTCTAGACTGGATGTAATCATCATAGAAGAGGATTGCATCCTGCCTGGAAAAGAAAAGAAAAAAAAAAACAATCTCAGACATATTTGCCATGGAACTGAAAGCAATCTCTCCTTTTAATTACCATTCCCTCACCACCAACAATGATACCATGCTCACATCCGTAGCTGTAATAGCAATTAAGATTGTGCACAGTTAGCATCAAACCCAGATAGCGAGTCCCCAGCAAATGGCTAGCTAATTCCCCAGCTGCTATGTTTAGGATTATCGCTGCACTGTCTGCTCTCATTGTTTTAACATCTTTTCCACAACACTGAGCCCTGTGGGGAGTTAGACAGGAAGAGCAGGGACTGAGATGGAGGATGGGGTGGGGGGGTGGGGTGGGGGGTTATGTTGCAGACGGCAGTGCATTTAGTGGGATAATCTGGAATTTGAGCTTAATAAGTAAAATGTTGGTTAGACACCCTGCAGAGTGGTCTTATTCTTTGGTTGGGTTTTTTTTTTTTTTTTTTTTTGTGCCGAGGGCACACAAGCGTGATGTTGACAGTGAAGGTGACGATAACGATGAATGTTGCATCATTTCGGGGCCCCCGGTGGTGGAGTTTTAGCCAACTGGAACGGAGTGAGGATATTGAAGGGAAGAAGAGTTTAAGGGAGTGTTTTTTTGGGTGGGTGGGTGGGGGGATGATAATAATGAAGAGTAGGATGGTTGTGAGGAAGACTGAGGGAGGCAGAGTGCAAGGCAGAGCTGTCGTTTCTCGCTTCATTGGTCAGGGATGCGGGGGCTGCAGAGAGGCACAGATGGGAAGAACTCTCCCGTTGCGTAACAGAAACATACAGACTCAGGCTCACAGACAAAGACACACACGCTTGATGTTTGCTCTCATACCTTGAGGCCACTTTGCCTTTAGCTATAGGTGTGCCATGTATGTGTTGCTGTGTTGTAGCTTAAGATAATTGTCACAATGGAGGGATGTTTCCTGCCAGTGGTTGACCCGATTCTGGAGGAGTCACACCATCTGCCAGAGCTGTTCTGATCTCTTCTCTTCTCTTCTCTTCTCTTCTCTTCTCTTCTCTTCTCTTCTCTTCTCTTCTCCTACAACGGTAGTAATTGCTTCATGGTGTGTTTTGTTTATTTATGTTGGTGGGGGTTTTCAGGATGAAAAGTCGCCATGCAGAGCAGAGATGAGCAGGTCTTTGTGTCTGCAACAGAAAAAAACAGAAGGACAAAATGAGTGGAAGACTCAAATAAAGATATCTCCCTCGAGTGTCGTTTAATGGGAGAGCGCCTGGCAAGTGAAAAGTAGGCTTGTGAAGAAATAGCAAAACATGTTCGGAGGCACATGCTTTGGCTGCCAATGTTTCATTTTTGAACCAAACTGAACAAACATGAGCGATGTTACATCAAGCATTTGATCATTTGTGCCGAGTTAGACTGACAAGTCTCTTTAACATCACCATGACTCAGTTTTTCATCTCCTCCTGCGAGCAAACCTCTGCAAAAGTGACAGAAGTTCTCATTTAATGTAGAACATTGAAATTAAAATTGATTTAAAAATTGGCAGTAGTTATGTTTAGGTCTATGGAAGAAACAGAAATTAAATGGCACCAACAGAGCTTTTCAAATGTATCTGTGGCAGAGGACTGAAGGAAGAGATGGGAGAGTGATTGGATTTTTTCGAAAGGTGACTAACATCAAAACCAACCCCCTGCCACACATGTTGCCCACTGAAAGTTTTAGTGAGGTCAATACGTAGAAGAAAGGGAGCTTTCAATACCTTCTGCAAAGAATTTGGTGGTAACCAAATGCCTCTTCAGTTGCTGTTTCCATTGATTCATCTGAAGGGAAAACTGCCTTTAAACCAGGGAATACCTGTGGGTTTGTGTCGGTGAGGGTGGGGATGCTGAAGATGGAGCGACCTGAGAAGGCCTCAATGGTTGTATTGTTCACAGCCTCCACCTCCCTCAGCTGGGTCCTGTCTGCGTCCATATTTTTAGTAAGGTACAACCTCTTGGTCTTTCTCTAACCTCTGTGGAATCTGGGTTATTTATCACCAAATTCTACAGTGGAAATGTGTTTTTGCAGTCTAATGTCATACTAATACACACATATGTTTCTCCAGAGTAGTTTTTGGGGTCAAAATACATTTAGGAGTTGAGTTTAAACTGAGCTTAATTTGGTTAAGTTTGGCCTACAGGCACTATTGTGAGTGTGTTTCATAGACCATTTCCATTTTTAATTAATCTCAAAATGCAGACAAATGAAGAGGCAAAGTTAGTGTTAGCTTGCTAGCATCGTAAACTGTTTTATGGAGGAGAGTAAAAGAGGTGAACTGACAATTGATAAAGTGATGTTTAACTATGATGTAAACTCAGAAGATTTAATTAGATTTTTAAGAAATTACCAAACCATTATGCTAAAAACATTTTGCTAAGTGACCGAATAGGCTTACGTCAGCTTTTTTTTAGCATTATCTGAAGTTTACTTCTTATTATAAACTATTAAATTGCTAGCAACTGTGGTAGAAATGTTTCCTAGCACATTACACAGTATTAATTATCTAAGAAATATGTTTTTAAGTTTTTACGATGCAACTGAATTTATTGAATCATTTGATAACAGTAAATGAGGCTCCTGAGGGACCTTTAAAGAGAAATAGTGTGATGTCATTGGTGTTTTGTGTGCGTGTGTTTCTAGGAACTCTGCTAAATACGTTCGTTTTACGTCATGATGTGAAACATACGCTCACGCTTATTTCCTGGGAAGTCGGAGTCAAGCGTGCTGCGCTGGTGTGTGTAAGTTTGTTTGTGTCAAGGGATTTTCTGAGCAAACATAAATCCTGTAACAAGCAGGCGATCAGTGGAAATGACGGTCTGAAGCGGCGATGCCTGAGAGGATCCGAGGCTGTGCATATTTTCTCCTCCCTGAGCCTCTGTGTGTGTGTGTGTGTGTGTGTGAGTGTGTGTAAGTGAGTATGTGCAGTTGTAGGTTGTACCATGTGATTCAGCATGTATCGCCATGTGTGGAGGAGGAGGAGGAGGAGGAAGAAGACATAAAATGGAACGATAGGTAGAGACTGCTCACGAGACAGGTTTTGTCAGCGGCACCTCCGGCCAACCCCACATGTTTTACAGTAGTCCGGTGTGGCACAATGACCCCCTTTTCACACTCGGGGAAGGGAGGGGTGGTGGGTGTTTTGGGGGAGAGGTGGGTGTAGTTCTTAAAAGGACTTGTTCGGTGTGTGTGCTTTGGAGCGAGCTCGGCAGTGAAAGCCTCAGTTACCTCAGCCGACACAGAGGGGCTGCAGGCTCACAGTCAGATCCTGAGCGGTGGAAAGGATAGGAGAGAAGCATGGAAGGATAAGAGGAGGTGGAGTTGGTGTGTGTGTGTGTGTGTGTGTTGGGGGGGGGGGGGGAAATGCCTTTCTTGCCAGCTGGGTGCTCGGCTCAGCCTTTCATTGGGCTGGTGCAACCTGCTCGGACCAATTATGCAGACACAAAATGGCCCCTTTGTTCCCTTTGCTAGGATCAGTTTTGGAGGAAGAAAACTTCCTTTCTGGGAAGAAAAAAAATGAAAGACCCAGTTTACTCATTCAAGATTTAGACAAGTTGTCTTTTCTGATTTTGCTGATGCATGTAATGCTTTTTCTGAAAATATATATTTAACTGTAATCGATTGTAATAACAGCAAATAGAAAACATAGATGGAAACATAAGATCCAAATATTCACTAAACTGCATGGTCATGCCCCGAAACTCTGTGGCGAGTATACAAAAAAAAAAATCACTGCTAAATTATTCAGTAATGCAAGTGTTTGCTTAAAAGTGTGTATTCCAGTCCTCTGGTGATGCAGCCCATTTTTCCGCTGCAGAAGAAACAAGGAAACACCGGGGCTGGTGTGGTGTTGCATGGTTGGCAGCAGGATGGAGGGAGGGTGGAGCGGGTCCAGCAGCTACCCAGTGAGAGTCAAACTGCCTGGTTCGGTTTATGTCTGCCACTAAAATGCTTTGTGTGTGTGTGTGTTTTAATGTGTGGAAAAAAACAGTTGCAGGGATTGTGTGTGTGTGTATGTGTATGTGTGTGTGTGTGTGCGTGCACTGTCCATCAGTTTGAGGCCTGGGGAGAGTTCATGGACATTCAAGCTAACCTTTGGGTGAAGGGAAACAGATGAGCAGTTGGATGATCATAACTGGACCCTGCAGACAAACATGCAAATACAAACACGTAAATACAAACTCACCGCATTCCAAAGGGGAATTACTCTTCTTCCCTGCTTCTGTTTATTTCTTCTCCTTTTTTTAATATGAGTGCTTGTGTGCTTCTTTTGCCAAACATCCAACCACAATCCTTCCTCTGGTGACCGACAGCTCTGGAAAAAAAAAAAAAAAATTGGAAAATCCCTTGCACAAATTCTGGTGACTTGTTTCTCCCCATGTGTAACTGCTTGTCCTTTTGAACAGCGGCCATCTTGGCTCTCTATAACTACGACCTACACTATCGAAGTCACTGAGCTTGTCATTTGGATTGGCCACAATGAAGGGAAACTGTGCTAGTTAGCATCCACCGCTAACCACTTACCGCAGGCCTTTGGCCTCTTAGTGTAAGTGCTTGCTGGTGTGTGTCTTCTGGTTTTTCTACATATCCAGGCTGAGCTGCACGGGTCGTTAATCACGGCCAGCTCTCTGAAGGACCGAGTTAAGTTTTTGGTGGGTGGGATGGAAAGAAAGACCTGGTTTGTGGTCTCAGTGATTATGACAACAGGGCAACGTGGCATCTATGAAGATCAATTTCAGAATGACCCCAAAAGCCTTGAAAAGAGAACTTGTCCAGATTTACCGTAGCTCTAGTTGGGCAGTAAAAGGAGCATTCCACCTATTTTACATGTCAAAGTTGCCTGTCACAGGGCGAACAACTCAGCCTGTGGAAACAGATGCACAGTGTCTCCTGTGGAGCTCTGTCAAATTGAGAAAATCCATTTTAAAAGACATTGGCATTTATCAGTCAACCATTGCATCATGGGAAGTGTAGTAGCCAGTGTTTGATTCATAACCCATGTATGTAAGCGGCTGAAAGTCAGGATACCACTGCCTCCCAAACTTGTGAAAGTACAATAATTTGCCCAAAAAAATAAATTACATGAAACATTGCTGGTGTCTGATTTAATGATACTGGTCTTTTCACTATTGAGTTTTCTTAAATGATCAGCGTAACTGACAGATAAAGATGACACATACAGTAGATATGCATCAAAAAGTACTTAAAGTGTATTAAAAAATTATACGAATTGTATGAAACTTACTGAGGTGAATTAAGCTCAACCTGTAGTCTTGTTGTACACATGTCACACAGTTGTATAATTGAAAGCCTAGTGAGACTCTTTTCTGGATTATATGGCAACAGAAACCTGTCTAGTCATGAAAACATGTAAGCCTAATCTCCACTCTTTAGTCTGGGAATTAGAAACTGGCTAACAATCAGATTACCATTTCCCCTCATATAACACAGCCACACTCATTACAGCACTAATGCATGATGTCCTATATATTACAGCTGGGATTATCATCGCTAACAAAACATCCCTGGTGTGTATGCATAGCAGGTTATACAGAGAGGAGAGTTGCTTGCACAAAATTGGGCCCAATAAAAGAGATAAAATGCAGCTTTTAGAAAATTCAATGAACCGAGCTTTTCTCTTATTTAATGAGGCATTCTCTCCTATTTTCCACCACACTTCTTCCCTAAAGGTCTCCTTTCCTCTGTTTCACTCTAATAATCCTCTTTTCTCCGTCACATCCCACCTTTTCCCGTTTCCTTGTCTTTCTGTTTTCTGTCTATTTTTCGCCATTTACGCTCCGTTCAAACAGCTGCTTCTAGTTTCCTTTTTGCTTAGAGCCAATTAGAGGTGCATCACCTTTCCGCCTCGCTTTCCGTGGGTTTTCCACCAAGCAAAGGGGAAAAGCAGGGAGAGATCAAAGTCACGACCCCCCCTGCAGGAACAAGCAGGCTCTCTCTGTAATTGTCCAATAGGGGTTTAACTGGCGAATGCCTATAAAACAACACAATCAATGCCAAATGTCAGCAGCGGCCTGCTTGTTGCAGAGCAGTATGGACTGCTGAGTGTATCCCCCTGTGTCTGCACAGCTGAATCTCTTACAGTCTTTTTGTTGTTATCTCTTTTTTTCCTCCAGGTGTTCGGTCTGTGTTTGTGTTCCTTTCCTCTGTCCGTCTTTGCCCATCATGCACTGCTTGCACATGTGCTGTATGTTAAATATGTGTAGATTAGGTGTGTGCGTGTGGGCGGACAGTTAAAAGCTAAGGATTCCTCTGAAAATGGCTCTAGTTAACTTCAAAGCATTTAACCTTGATTCAAATTGAGTAAAGATTGTGGATCACTGAGGGTTACTCTGTTCATAGAGTGTTGTGTTTCTGTCCTTGGACTCTTTGATTGTCCTTGAAATCTAAAAATCGATAGCGTCATGGATGTAAATAACAAGAAACATCATGCACCTGTCTTTAGACATGCATGGTGAATTGTGAGATTGTAGAAAATTCCAAATCAACCATATAATTATTAATTTAGCTGAATGTTTCAATATAGAAATACACACAGATTAAATTATGTTGTTTATCAGATTTGGTAGATTCTTATTATTAATGAAATTTCACTTTTGTTTCACCTCTCAGTATATCCTTTCTTTTAGAAGAGAGACAAAGAAGGTGAGTCATGTTGACATCCAACCTCAGCTATGTGCAGATGCAGGAAAAAAAAAACAACTTCTTGATTGTCAAAACACTTTCTATTTAAAATACTTGGCAGCTTGTATTATCCAGTACAGGGAGTCCCTCTTTCTTCTCTTTGCCAGAGTTGAACTGCAAGAGTCATCAGTTGCATTCCTGCAGGGAAGCTGAAAGGCTGCAGGAGATGAAGGGAGCGTTCCAGACCTTATTAGCTGCAGCTTTGAGCAGCTGTAGCTGTAGACAATGAAGAGTGAAAGGATGAGACACCTTGTCCTCTTCCTCTCCTCCAGACAGGACAGATGCACAGACATGCTCTCTTATGTGTCTCTCCGAGTCTCCTACTCAATGACACACCTGACACACTTTATTTTCCACTGACTACTTACAAAAAATGGAGCCCCTGATTCGGAGCTATCAATCTATTAAGTATGATTTATTGAAAGATAAGGATATAACTTAAACTGGGAGAGATTAGATTATCAGAGCATTCAAATTTGTAGGACACTATCAGCTTTCTTCTCTCATGTCAGCAGTGAAGACTCATGCCACTCTTGGAGGTTCTTTCTACAAGAAAACTCAGTGCCGAAGCAACAGCAAAGTGCTTCATGTTGGTAGTTTATGTGCAGCAGGAACATGAATTAGCCACTGCTGATAAATTATGTTTACTGGCAATCGTGACAGTCAGAGCAGGCTAACAAAAGATTTGATTAGAGATTCTTTAGCCTTGGAATTGTAATCCAGGTGTTTTTACTGGCCTGGTTAAAAACATCTGGATTACAAACATACACACAAAAAAACAGAGAAGTCAATACAGCCAGACAGAGCTCACTAACTCTGTTGTAACTCTGTGAGCCAGTTAAGTCTCTCTCTCTTTCTCTTTCTCTTTCTCTTGTGTGTGTGTGTGAGTGTGTGTGTGTCTTTGTCTCTCTCCTTCCCCTCAGGCTCTTTGTTATTGGATGGTCTTTGCACTGGGAAGCTGGAGGGGTTTGATCAATAAATGGCAATGGTTTGAGGCTGCCCGGGGTATTAGAGGTGTGTGTGTTTGTGTGTTTGTTTGTTAGTGTGTGTGTGTTGTAGCTTTTAAGGAGAAGGTGTTCGAGAGAGACACAGGGATAGACAAGTTTTTAGAGAGAGAGAAAGTGCAGAACGAGGCAGCTTTGCTATAAAAATAACACATTATCAAAGAGATGAGTGAAGTGGCTGGATGTTGACTGATGTTGCAGATGGTAACTTCAGTCTGGTGAGGAATAGAAACAGATGAGCAGAAAAATCACTCTGTAAAAATGATTTAAGCCTAATTTTCTAATTTTTTTTGGCTGAGGAGTAGAGAAGACATCTATTGGGTTTATATGTGTGAAGGATGCTCTCAAGATTCTCTGTCCTGCACACAGAAGCACAGATGTGTTGAAAAATGCTTTTGTAAGTGTGTGAAACAAAGCATGGAAGTGATCGTGATGGAGCCACATGTGTTTTAAGAAGCAGACCAGAAGTCAAGTCAACAATATGTGAGAAGTCATAAAAAAAACACCAGTGACTAATGAGCAAAAACGGATGTTGCACTTTGTCAGTAATGTTGTGTTTTTAGCTTTTTAGTGTCATAATTGGAACAAGAAGAAGGTCAGTGACATAAGTCATTAACAGGAAAACACATAAAAGTTGACATTTAGAACAGATTTCAGCCATGTTACAGCAGTTTCTGTTCGTCAGTCAGTGAAGTGGACATGGAAAATATGATTTTGTATAAATTCACCAACAGATGTGCATGGATTCAGGATGGATTCTGTGGATGCTGTTGGGAGGATGGGTGCACAGATGGAGGGAGGAGACGGGAGTGGGAGTGACTGACGGTGCTGTTGTCCCATCGATTTTTGAGGCGGGGCAGAATGTGTCCTGTCTGAAGAGGCGTTTGTAAAATGTCAAAAAAAAAAAACAACAAAACAACAGAGAATGACAAAAAACATTTCACCAGATGTGAAGAGAAGTTCAATGTCCATCAGATTTTCTTTCTCTGATTCCGGCTCTTTTTATTGTCTGTTGTTTGTTGAGCCGCTAGATGCAGAGGGACTGGATGACTGCAGGCTCCTGGGAAAGATCAGATTTCATGTTATGATCTGTCTCCCTCCCCTTCCTCCATCTCCTCTCTCAATGCCCTTCGGTAACATCCCTTCTTCTGTGATATCTCTTTTATGTCACTTAATATCCATTTCTCGATCCCCCTGACCATTTCGCTCTCTCTCTGCCCTTTTTTTTCACTTAGTGCTATTCAGCCTGGAGCACACTGTACAACATAAAGGCTGATTTTAAGCCCAATTTGCCCATGACAACTGATTTTCAAGTTTGCGGAGAGACTGCACTCGTCTGCACGAACGCATCACCACGGACAGTCAGTAAAAGCTATCTTTAGGGTTTTAATTAGTTGCCTCTCAGGTCAGATGCTATTGTGGTCCTGGCGAATCTATTATAGCAACTGAGATATACATCAGTATGAGCGTGAGCCTGAGCAGGTTGACAGAAACATGAATGGAAATCACTCATCTGCAAGATTCTTTCACTGAATGCGTGATGCCGAGTCTTTTCAGAGTCAGTCAGAAATGTAAAAAGCTGTTCAGTCTTTCTGTTTCAGTCCATTGTTAGACCTCTTCTCTTCTGACAGGCGACAGAATCCAAGCCAGCAGCTTTGTCCGCCTGCGGAAAATGGAGACGAGAAATCTAACTCTCCGGCTTTTCCAGATCAGCTTGTGCCCCCCAGCAGAGCACTTAAAAACGCACATTTTTCGAGTTAAAGATACATGATGCAGAGGCTTAACAGCCACTCTGGATTGTTTCTCTCAGAGTTAAGCAGTTTTCTGGTCAGGCTAGCAATCTGCAAGCCTTCAGCGGAAACCTTGTGCAAATAACCCTGACTGCGAGATAGCGATGTCGTGCTGAAGGTGTGTGTTTGCTCTGGGCCGATACTTTGTCTAAAATGTCTACAAGACAAACAGGCAATTTGACTCAAACATAAGCACATGATCCTGGTATGAACATGTCCCAAATCAGACCGGGAGGCCTTTGACATTTGTGAGTAAAATGTCCAAAAACTCACCAACTGATTCAGAAACCTGACCATTGGCTTTATTGATTTCTCTTTGTTAAACTGAATAGAAAGACAAAGCTCTTTGTGAATGTAGGAGGAAGAGAATTTGAAGTGATTCCTCATGTGCTGCTTTGTTGTGGGATCTGGAGCTTCCTCTGCAGCGTCCACATGGTGTCCACATGATCAAAACCGGCTCATTTAACTGAGCTTTTTGCATTTTTCTTCTTCTCTTATTCCCTGTCAGCTCTTTGCCCTTTTCTCTTTCTCTCTCTTTTCCTTTTTTTTCTCTCCAAGTGCTCCACTTTTTCTTATCTTCCTGTGTCATTGTCACTGCAGCTCTCTGTCATTTGGCCCACTTTATAGACCTATAAATGGCAGAGTCTGCTCCGGGCAAAGTGGTGTGATTGGCTTGGAGCGACAACTCCAGAAGTACTTTCCCTGTCACATCTGTAAGGAGATCGTACAGTAGCTTGCCTTGTTGCATTTGTTTTGAGTGATTTTGTGTGATTGTGTGTGTATGGGTGTGACTTCTGTCTAACATTACAGAGCATAGGGAAGTTTTTAGACATTAAACTCTAGTGGTCAAGCTTCTTGTCTTACACACATTTCAATAAGAGACATTTCTCCAAAGTCAAATACAAATATTTAGAAACAAACTTACCATCTCACACACACTAATTGACTGGTGATTTTTGATAAAGGGCATGTTTGCTCGCGTGCACACACCACTCTTCCTCCCTGCCTATTCCCTCTCTGTGTCACCCATTATGGATGCTGTAGCCCACTTGTTGCAAAACTAGAAACTGGCTGTGGACAACAGGGTGTCATATTGCCAGCACCCCACCCAGAATGTCCACACACACCCTCATTCACATAAATGAAAACACCTACACACCCTAATCTGATGAGTAAACAATATCTGCAGTATAATGGAAATGTAGGCTGTAGTCTTAGAAATGCTGACTCTGCGAGAGTCATTGTACTTAGCAGGACAGTGTGCTCTGGTCTTATTTTACAGCCATGAGATCTGTATGCTCTGATCAGCCACATATATACACCTTCAACTAATAATTGTTATTACTGATTGATTATTTGGTCACTAAAATGCTACAAAATTGTACAAAAGTTTTTTTTTACAATTTTGTCTTTAATCTGCTTGTTTTCTGGTTAATAGTCCCAAAGCAAAAAAAAAATCATTTATTGTCACATATGAGGAAGGGAAATAGCAAAATACTCACATCTGAGATGCTGAAACCAGAGAATATTTGACGTTTTTTTCTGCACTTAATAATTTTCTCTTACGTTTCTGTCACAACAACAAGAAATCATTTGATATGGAAGCTCTACAGATCCTAAAGTTGCCCTTAAGCAGTCCCCAATGTACACTGAGCAACACTTATTACTTTTACACTGAGTGTTATCAACTCAGGGGCAAGAGAACATTTTTTCTCATATCTGTTGACCATACGTGGTCAGAGATAATGAATTTGTAATCTATATCTTATTGCTAGAGTTGGAATTTATTCAAATTCTGTATGTGGTGCTGATCACTTTTTCCTTATATTAGAAAGTAGAGGTTTTCCCTGGTTGAAAACATTTTGTCTGTGGACCTTTTAGTTTGGCTGAGAAGCTCTGATGCAGGACACTTGAGAATGATAATGTGCGTCATGCCAGACTTTAGGTAAAAAAGTTATTTTTTCTGGTTATAAATTAGCCTAATGATTCACTATTTTTGATAACTCAAATAAAGCTCGCACAAGTGGAGCAGAGCAGGTGTTTTTATTGCAAGCTAACAGAATCCGAGCACAGACAAACAGAGCAGACAATTGGACCAAGACTGAATTGAAAAACTGGACTGAAGTACAAACTAAACTGATGAAGTAATGAGAGGCAGGTGGAGAAGGAAAAGAGATGATGGAAGAAGAAAGGAGCTGATTGGCTGGGAGAAATACTGACAAGGCAGGGCTAACGGCACTGATGCAAGGCAGGTGTGGAGGGAAGGTGTTGAAGGAAAAAACAGACTTAGAGGGAACAGAAGTTAAACTCAGAGCAAACAAATGAAAACAATTAAGCAAGACAGGACTGTGACAATAATCAGTGATGTTAGAGTTTCTATACTGGATGTTAAAAAGGTTATTCTATCAAAAGTTTTTACCTCCACTCTGTAATATGTGAGCAGGATATAAAATCTGATGTTTATCAATCCAATCAGATCCTTTTCTTCCACTGTTATCCTAACAGTTACAGAAGAGAAAGACAAACTGCAGAAGATGGATGTAAGAGAAAATGAAAAGTTTTGTCTTGGCAGTGTTTCTGTCAGTCTTAGATTATAGTGATATAACGGCCTCTGCTGTCAAACCACTAGATTCAATTTATCATTCTGCCCTCAGATTTATTACCAAAGATCCCCATGACGCTCACCATTGCATCCTGTATGACAGAGTTGGTTGCTGTGCTCTGGTACAGAGGCATAATAAACACATGTCTCTCTGCATCTGTGATTTTCACCACCCGCATAACATCTATGTGGGACTGAACCACAGGACTCTACAAAACCTGCTGTAAAAACCGTCTCAAGTATAAAGTTCCAAAGTTTGTCCTAAACTAAACTTGAAAAATCTGCCTTTAGTTTTTATGCACCAGACATGGAGTTATCTACAAAGCTTTCTCAGCATCAACACTCTGACTGCTCCTGAACAATTCATAACATTACTCTTAAACCTCATCTCAGCAAAAAAATGTATTTTTTAAACTCTGTATTTTTCCTTATATCATTGCAAATACATGTATTTTCAGTCATTTCCGAGGCTAAACATAAACATTTAATTAATGAATGAAAAAAAAAACATTCTTTTACAAATACTGTGAGTCACATAATCCCTATTACCTGCAACCAAGGACTGATCGTGCAACGTGAGGACTTTCCCACCACTGTGTGACTTCTTTGTATTTGGAATGCTTTGTTTCACCTCCTTATTGTCCATCATTATTGCATACTCTCTCAGGGTTGATGATGGATTTAGCAAAGAAAGGACTGTTTGCTCTGACTTTGACTTTAATCTGTAAATACTTTCGTAGCTTACAACTCAGCGTGCCTAAACTGTCGCTTACAAGCAGTGTCTGGTAGCAGCAGATGATGAGTATAAACACAGCAGAGTAAACAACACTAGAGTAGGCTCAGCTATATGCCCAGTCATGTCGCTAAATCTGCCAGAACAAATTTAGGTTGGTCACACATTTTGTCAATCTGAGACAAACATCTGATTTACTTAAAAGTAGACAATGGAGGTTTTGTACATTCTGTTTTTCCCCAAACTGAACAATGAATCCAAAACAGTTAAATAATTTATTGCCTTTGTAATTTTTTTGTCCAATTTTGACTGTATTTCATTATTGATGGTAGTCTGGTTTCTGCTAAAACATGTGATTGGAGAATGGGTGAGGGACTTATTTTTGATTGGATGTCCACAGAAGCATGACAGTCACTGTTAGAGAGATAAAGAGCAGACATAGTACTGTGACAAATGACTGACATGGTGTTGTCCCGCCCCCCTCTTAGTAGTGGTTGGAGGGGGCCAGAGGACAATGTATTTCAAGGAATTCCTGTGTCATCATGGATGTGCACACCCAAACAAACAACAAACACACACACACCCTCTTTGTGTCCTTGTGGGGACCATGTTCACACACTGCATTTCCTGACCCCTTTACCTCAAATCAACCATCAGAGCAAAATACCTTAACCTAACTAAAAAAACTACATCTTGACCCTCAAATAGACTTTTTAAGTTGCAATTGAGCTAAATGTCCTTACAACACAAAAATTTCTTTGTAATGCTTGTTTAAAGCTAATGCACATGCACAGATAAACACACTGCAGAAAACCCCACACCCAGCACTATTTACTCTAGACACACACCTCCCTCTGCTTTATCCTTATCTTGGGATCTTGAGTTGAACGCAGAAAAGGCACTGCTCTCCAGTTGAGTTCCCTGCTAGTGCAAACACACTTAATGTAAACAACACAGCAGTCCCTCAGTGGAAATGCTGCTCTTGTGTCTTTGAAAGCTTCTCCTCTCATGTGCGCTGTATTATTGGCCACAGAGGAGATGCCACGCCCTGCTGTTGATGTCTGTCTGTCTGTCTGTCTGTCTGTTAATGTGTGGGCACAGATGTGTTCTTGTGTTTCATGTGTTTTTTTTTTTTCCTGCCGGTTCGACTTGAGAGTGACCTTCAATTGAGAACAGAGAGCTGATTGAGTGATCTATACAAGGCCCTGTCACGCCCACAGTCTGCTCTCTGGGCCAATAACTTTATTAGCGTAGAGCCACGCCAAGAGATATTCATAACTCTATTGATTCCTTAAGTGAATCCGTGGTAAGGGCACCCATCAGAGGACCTCTATAAATCTTGCAGTGAAATATGGCTGAACCCTCGGCTACGTGCGATGACTGGATTCTGAATCTGTGGCAGTTAGGCAGCTGTGAAGCCCGGTTTTGACTAAAACTCCCCCCTCAGACAGACAAGCATAACTTTCCTAAAGTTTGTCTTCAAGCCACGGTTTTGTTGCAGACAAACAAAGCAAGTCAGGAAACAGTTCATCAGCACCAGCGATGCCACAGCTGCAATCCATTTATTGTCAAGATTCTGTAAATGAGCATTGAAAGCTGTTTTAACAGACGGTTTTCTTCAAGACTGTTTTGTTTTAACAGTTGAAATGGAAGAAAATGGTCCATACATTCCCGTCTGAGTGTGATCTCTAAGCTGGTTCTTTCTTTTTTATTTAAAATATAAAAAAGGCATCCAGCTATCTGCCATCTTCCCTCTTTCTCCTGAAGAGAGAAAGCTTCTTGAAGACTAAACAGATGGCTTGACTGTGTGAAGAGATGTAGTGCTCGACACAGTGGAAACTTCCAGTGTTTTACACAGACACAATTAGCTATAATGAATTGAATTAGCCTGCCAAGGTAGAGATGACTCCAGTGAAAAACACAACACAGAGAGAAGCAGATTCTCCTCTCGCAGATCCATCATGGCATCTTGCCTCAAGGCCTCTGTTCTCTCACAGGGAGAAGATGTGTTAGTTTTAAGAGAGGGTGTGTGTTTGTGTTTGGATGAGAGCTCAGGTGAGATTTTTGGATTATGAGCATGTATGCGTGTTTCAAAGGCAGTGTGACCGTCCAAAAGCTGCAGGCAGCTGTGCTGGACGTACTGTTGAAACCACAGAGGTGCCCTCGACTTTCACCAGCTCTGTAAAAACAGGAGCTTTGTGACTGATTTTCACTGTTACCCTCAGTACACTCATTACATGCTGGACATAAACTCATGAAAAACACCTTGGTCTTACAGCTCTTTTTCTTAGACAAAATTTACTTAATGCCACAGTGAAACAGCAGTTTGAGTATCTTTAGCCTCTGTTATGTAAGATTCCCTGTTGTTAGATCGAGAGGAGTTCAAGTACAGACACATTTTGGAAAACGTGAACTAGTAGCCAAGTCGCAATTAAACACACACCTATTTTGATATTTTTGCTAGCTTAGACAAACCATGAGCTAAGGTTCAGGTGTGTTTTGATACATTTCAGTATGTATCATGCCAGAGCAATCGCATTTGAATTTAAAAAACACTCAAAAGAGGACTGTGATGATGGACACACAGACAGAGTTAGAAATTGTCGTTTTTATTTCCAGCCAATCATTTGTTGAGGTGTTTGTACAAACTGGACAGCTGTAGTGTTTTTACAGTCCAGGCTTATTCGCAACAAACTTTACTAGCCAGCAACATGTCTTTGTTTTTGGAGACACTGTCTGATCTCAAATCAAGGTTCTTACCAGAACCTCTAGCTTGTGTGTCATTTGCATCCCACATCCCTTTTTTATGTTCAAAGATTGAGCCATAAAGCTGGGTTACATGGAGCCTACCAGCATTTTGCACCTTGAAATAGCATATTTTCAACTTGTGGTCAGTTTGCTTCAAAAAAGTAAATCTATTTTCTTTTTTTAAATCTATTTTTTGTGTCCATTGTTTCATTTCTCTGACTTTGTGTTCTTTTAGAATCTGAAATGTGCTTCACAATCAGTCTGAACACACTTCTAGTCCTTTAATTCGAAGGCCTACTGCATTAATCTGTTAGTGGTGTTACGCTGTGTATGGGCCGATTGCATGACTTGCCCACTTTCTCCACCGTCATTTTGCTTTTTTGACTCCACACATGGTACACTGAAGATGGCACAGTTAACTAAAAAGTTTCTGCTTCATACAGCAGCAGCAGAGCAGCAGAAGCAAAGAGAGTTGCCTGTCAAGACAACAGCAGAGGATCTGGTGTCAATGTGAAAAACAAAAGCATCTGTTTAGCAATATTTTGGATTCAAACCCAGTAATGCTAATAGAGAACGTGAAAGTGTTGATGAGGGAAAATAAATTGGCCACCAGCTCTTCATGTGACAGCTCACTGTGGCTGCTCCTTTTGTTCCCTTCCTCCCTGCAACGCTTCAAACTGATCCACTGTCGAAAAATGCTAAAAGTGATCATTGTTTTGCCCAGTAGACACATATTAAATTAATAATAATGGTTAATGCTTAAGTCCCTGACACACTGCACTTTCTTCATAGTAAAATTAAAATTTCCTCTCCTCATCCTTAATATATAGCACCAATCAGTAGGTTCCTTTTTGAAATATAAAAGGTTTAAATGCAAACATAGCCAGCTTGTCCTGTTTGCAGCATGGCAGGAGAACATGTTGGATCAATTAAACTGCTTGTAACCGTAAGATTGGTGGTAAAAGGTAAAAGTTACATGTGCTTATCAGTTTGTATCAATAACCTCTGCATGACCAGGTAGTTGTCAAATAAAAAGACCAAATAGAGTGGCAGTGTTTTTACAGGGGACACTGGATGGCCACTAGAACAAGTTCAAACCTTTTGCTCTTCAGGGGACAGTAGAGGTTCTTGTACGCTTTAATTAGCATATATTGCCCTCAAGTCAGAGCTGTTTGGCCTGCTGTCAGTCGACCTGTCAGTCAGTCTGGTAATAGGCCAGTCACACAAAAGCAAGCTTGTGCATTAACTGTCAGTCACATCTGCAGACAAGAAGCAGAGAGGGTTTAAGACACTCAGATTGGAAAAACAAAATGCAGCATGTGTCTGCGGCTCTCCAATGTCATTCAGGACAGACAGACGCACACTGACTGAGACACACTCACTGCACATATACACACACACAGGCTGGAAACAATTGTGATGCATGTGAGGATGAAGTGCCAAACAGCCTGGCTCTGTCTGGACTCAAGATTAAAACTAAAGTGGCTTGTTTCCAGAAATACAGCAGGAGAATTACATCCCTTCCCATGTCAGCAGGGTGTTGATCATAGTTACTAAATCTCCACCGCCTGTGAGTGTTTCTGTGTGACTGTAGAGACTGCAAGACGATTTGTGGGAGAGGAAATCTTCATGGGGTGTATGACAAATCCACTGTGATGTGAAAAATGGCTTGAAGCTGAGAGATACACTAGAATAATTGCACTGTAGTTTAGATTAAATGTCACGTTAATGTGCTGTACATTTTTGGCCGAAATACAAAGAACAATGTAAAACACACAGACTTCACAGACATTCAATTATGAATATTTTGTTTCCCTTTTCTGCCTCCTGCCTTGATGATTCTTTCTGTTTATACTTGGTTTTTCTCTCAGTCACTGTGCGTTTGAATTCATGTCTCAGTTGAGGCTCTTATGTAAGTGAATTAGCCGGCAATGTAGCGTTTCATTTTTCATGTGTCGGCGACAAGAGACTAGCTGGCTTATGTCATCCCTCTTCAACTGAGGAGAAAGATTTGAACATGAATGCAGCTGACTCTGCCATGAATCTGCAAACCTTTCTCACTTTCATTAATTCAGTTTTTCGTGTGTGCAACATATTGTAAGGCTTCATTTCTGAGAAGAGATGGACAATAAAATGAATTTATTAAACTACCCCCAACCCTAATCAGTAAACCAGTAAGTCGTGTGAGAGCTAACGTCTTAAAAGATCTGAAAATAGACATGCAAGGTAGCCTATTGGGTCTGAAGGACAGAGCTCATCAGTATGTCACTGTTAAAACCTATAACAATCCATCAGACTTACCGAAAGAGCCAGTAGAGCAGCAGAGGTTAAACTGAATGTAATTGTGGCTATATCCAGTTTAAATGGTGTTATCCTATTCAGTTGGATAGATTGGTATTGACTGTGGACCATTTCCTCTTGCCTTTTTTTAGTCTCAAGGCCAGACCTCTTGAGAAAAAGAGCTATCTGCCAGTAAAAAGCCATTATCTCCTTTCTCCAAAAACAAAAAGTGCCATCTCACTCTGCTGGCATATTTTTAACTCACTTTAACGTGTAAGCAGGGCAGGATTTGAGGAGAGATGATGAGCAAAAACTGTTCAATAAATCCTTGGTAAGAAAAAAAAATTTATAAAATGGAAAAGAAAACAAGCTTAGTAGCTTAGAAAGGAAAGTACACTTTACTTTTTAGACTGAAAGAGATAAGTGTGTAAGGTCAGTCGTTTTGAACTTACAAAAAACAATATTTGTACCACTTACTGGCAGCTGAAACAAGCTGTGAACACAACACTGACATATAATCTCTTTTTTAGATGATAACTTGTTTCCTACTTACACATCCAGCTGATACAGGCTTGATTAGCTGTGTGTTTTTCTAGCAATGAATACCTATACCTAAATCAGTCAATGACAGTAAAAGAGCAGGCAACAAATGAAAAAGGTTTAATTGTCCAAATCCAAGTTAAATCGTCAAGAAAGGTCAACCCAATAGCATTAGCTAACTCTTAATTATTTAGTTTAGCCACATAAATCATAATCATTTAACACAGTTTACAGCCATATTTTTTCCTCCTGGTCATCTCCACCCTTCCTGCAGTGGCTCTGTGCCCCACCACTGTCACATAGTTTCAGAACCACTGATTCAAACTGAAAGATGAGCGTTAGAAGAATTAATGTAAGAATGTAAAAAAGGCTGAAACTACTTAAGCTACAATGCTTACGAATTGTTTTGTTGGAGTCGCTGGTCCTGAATCTCTATATTAAAGGTGTATTGTACAAAGCTAGCATTAGCCATAGCAGCAATTATGAAGATAATTCCCAGTTTATAAAATTACTTAAATTTTCCTTTTGATGGCTATTAAGCCAATGAATCAAGTAATTTGTATATAAATTTATCAGAATCTTATGGAATTCTTTGGCTGCTTTGTTGAAACTCAAAATATGAGTATGGTATCATTCTGAGGATTTTATGACTTTGTTTGGAATAACTTCTGTCTTGCTAATGTTAACTTTGTAAGTTTATGTGGATATTTCTTTTACTTACTTTTTTATGTGTGGTTGGTGCTGAATGACAGCAGAAATCCCTCTGCTAATGCTTCTAAGTCAGATGTAGGAAGGATGCTATAATTTGACACTGATGTCAGAGACACTCATCATGTCTGAGCAGAGCTGATTCATGGATCTCAGGCGGAACATCTGACAAGGGGACAGCAGGGGTGGGACATCACAAGTGACTATGTGTATATACTGTCTGTGTGTGTGTCTCTGTGTGTGTGTGTGTGTGTACATGCATGTTTTCATCTGTGTTTGCTTGAATGAGAATGAGTCTATTTTCAGTGTGGCAGGGTCATTTTAAGGCGTGGAACTTCTTCTGACAGAAGAACCAGAGGCAAAAACGGATTTCTAAATAAACTCATTGGTTGAGTAATGAAGAAAGGGCATAAAAGGGTTGCATTCATAAAAGAAACAGCCACAAAAACAAGTGCTGTGAAGTAATTTCAGGCTGAGAGTTAATTTTGCTCTGGAGGCAAAGCCTGGTGAAGCATATTTAAGACATGTGCCATGCGGTGACTCAAACTAAACAAGCCTAGGCCCCATATGTTGGTTAAAGAAACAATCTGGAGGAAGCAGGTACTTATTTGGATCTCAGTCACATCTGTTGAAGTGCGGTGGTGGACCTTTTCATAGTCCTCTTGATAGATAAATCCAGACGGGTCCCCTTAAAATGACTGGCTGCCTCTAATCTGATGTTAAAATATCAGGGGTTTACAATTGAGAGATTATTTTCAGCATCTTAGAAATTATCAAAATCAATATATTAATTTAAAAAAAGGCCTGAAAGATATCAAAGATGCAAATTGTTTCAACCCTTTTATCTGAGATTCTTGCATCCAAGTAAAAAGACTAAAACTTCAGTAAATAATAAGTCTAAATTGTTGAGCAGAGACAACACAAACTCCATGCTGAATTTATCATAAATTACCAAATGCAGCTGATTATTGATGGGGTGTGTGTGTATGTGTATGATGTAAGTGAAATGTATGGATTGCCGACAGCTTGTCAGACACAACTGCCCCCTATATAGCTGTAAAACCTGTATGCTGTGTTATTGATGGCTTCAGTTAGAGACTGAATCACTGTGTGGAGGCTCTCACACTCCGCCTTAACACATTCTGTCTTTTTCTCACGGGTTATTTAGCCCTCAGGTTGCTCTCAGGGTGCTCAGATGGATGCAAAATGTTGCTGAAGATGGGAAAAAAAACCAACCAGTCTGGATTTGGCTGGAGGGATTATGTGAAAAAAAAACCATAATAAGGTTATTTGACTACTCATGAATGCTGGTTTTGACTATTCCTTGCTGTTTCTCTCAGTGCTAAATCATTGTTAATTGAATATATATTTGTATTTTTGGCGGGGGGTTTTTTCTCATATTGTAACCAAAACAAGAATTAAAATAACCAAATAATATATAGCAGGTTACCCACTGATGAAAATGATCCTTGGATGCTGCAATAATCAGAGAGAGATTCAAAAGTAGAGAGAAAGCACAGCTGACATGGATCCAGACAGAGGTGAAGATGAAGCGAAGCAAGTGCTGCTTTCCCACGCCCCCCTCTGCCAAAACACATGCACATCTTTCTCTCCTCTTTCTCACATACACACACATACACACACACACATACACACACACACACACCTACAGCCTGACTGCAGTTATGGGTGACTTGCTGATCATGTCAGTTTGCAGTCTGGAGTATCACTGGTCTGCTAACGGTGAAAAAGTGGGTCACTCAGGGGTCTTGGCCCATTTTTTTGGGAGCTATTATTTGTTGTTACTGGTGTGTGGCGAGGCCCCTGCTGTCTTTTGTCTCACTTTCTCAATGGATAATGGTTTCCCTCCCTCTCATTCTCTCTCTCTCTCTCCCTCTCTCTCTCTCTCTGCCTCAGTTGGTTCTTGTCCGGTCTTGACCACTCGTTACTTAGTATTGCCCCGGGCTCATTGCCAAGGGCTCACGACTGCGTGCTAAAAGGTTACTTACTTTGGCCGGTGCAGCTGAAGAGGGTGTGAGATGGTTCAAATATTTTGCTGAGTGCACTGACAACGGTGTGTCAAGTTGTGTGTGCCTGTCGACTTACATGTGTTCATTTTCCAATTTTACTGCCAAGTAGCTGTTGGAAGCTGGAGGTTTTAAATTACTTCGTTGACTTAGTAATCATACTTGAGTACAGTTTTAAGATGTGCACTTTCCATTTAATGCAGTTTTTAATTTGTACCCCATTAAACTGATCTGACAGCTATGATGACTGCTAGAGATTTATCTGTATTTAGAAGCATTAAAAATGTAGTTTTAATGTTAAATGTGTAGGATTTAGGGGAGATCTATCTTTAGAATATGGCAGATTAGGAAAATAATGTTCATCTGTGCTGTCATTACCCTAAAATTAGCCTTTTAAATCTAAAAAAAGAGCTTGTCCTCTTCCACAGAGTCTACCATGTTGCATAGCCCTGTTTCTACAGAAGCCCAAAGTGGACAAACCAATGAATCTAAAGAGGGCTTTCTGCAAGTTTTGCAGCTATCATAGGTTCACTTACTCGCCTGGATATTCTTTTGATTGCAATCTGCAACCTCACCACCTGATGCCACTAAATCCTACACACTGAGCCTCTTAAATTAGCTCCCCGCATCTTGCTTAAAAAATATATATACACTGTTTTGTATGACATTCTGAGGGAGCCATTCAACTCTTCTATCAATAGAATATTTATTTGGCTGCAGGATATTGTGCATGGATGGAGAAAAAAGTTTTACTACAAAAAAAACAAAAACTTATCTAGACTACATGTTAGTTATGATGTGGTGTCTTTAATGCATTAAGTAATGTAACCAATACGCTATGCAGTCATGTTCACTCTGTCAAATACCAGTAGCCAATGTGCAATACTGTGTGTGTGGCCATTATGCCAAGTGTGTCAGAATACAACAAGAAACAAGCTGCTGATGTGATCCTGAGCTAGTGTCAACAATGCAAGTTATTGTTCACAGTCACATGACTTTAATAGCAGCTTAAAATCCAACACTAACACTCACATTGTTTGTTGGATTAACTGCTCGGTTAATAGAAACAAAATAAAATTAATGTTTATCCAGGGGGCTGGTTTAATGGAAGCTATCATGGCTATGATGATTTGTTATGCTTTTAACCTTCTCTTCTTGCTGTGAACTAGTGGTGTAGTGGAGACAGTTGCACGTAGTTGCTTTTTGTAGCGCTCTGAGACAGAAGAGTTACTCACAAAACCACAAGTATAAATACTGCATGTCCTTACGCTTCTGTTTCTAATTTAGGTTAATTCTTTCCATGCACACAGTTCAACTGGTGCAGGTATTCTTACAAAGCCTGTCTGACAAGTCTAATCACACACACACACACACACACACACACACACACAGAGTCAGACCTCATCTTTTTATCTTCCCACAGTAGGGTTTTAGTCAGAGGCCGTCTCTCACACACTGACTTGTGCATGTTGGTTTAGGGGCCCTGTCCTTTGTATCCAGCTGTTATCCCAACAGTAGCTCGCTGCTATCTGTTCCTGCTTATTGTCAGTGAGACAGGTGTCCTGTAATGTGATATGAAAGTTGCTTTTGTTTGCAAATAGGAGATAATAGAAGAATACGGGAACTGGTGAATGGAAGTGTTGGTGGTTTAGGGTTCAACAGCCTCTGACGTTCATTGCACATTAATTAAAATGATGCAAATGTAAATGTACAAGTTAGATCAAAGGCAATTTTTTTATCGACAGTCTCTTTTCCAGATGGATTTGCCATCTTAGCTTCTTTACACATTGTCCTTTATTTGGCCATTTGATCATTTAATTTAGACAGCTTAGTAAAAATGGTGCATTGTGGGTGCATCCTGGTGGTGGATTGGTCCATAATGCATACTTTAAAACATAATGGAAGATTACAGATTATTCACAGATTTGCACATTAGTTCACAAGTTGCCCCTCTGCACTGTGACATTTGTTTGAAAATGTTTTTCATCTGAATGTTATTAGAAGAAAAATAAAGAGTCATGTCCGACCAACCCATTTCCAAGTAAGAAAGCTGAGAAAAGCTTAATGAAACTTGACAATTATCATCCCCACCAAAACAAAAAGCAGACAGCGTCGAATCTGGTTCTGCAGCTGTAGTGGTTTTTCTTCTTTGTCTGTATTTGTGTGTGTATGTGTGTGTCAATGTGTGTGTGAGTAGGAGTAATATTATCTCAGACACTGTACATCTTATGACTCATTGTAGCCGTCTGGTGAGGGTTTATCTTATTCACTCCAGCAGAGGTTAACAACGCTGTATACTGAGCTACAGATGGAAGTTGTTGTTTATGACTCAGATTTTTTTTTAGGCCAAATCTTCGTTTTTTTATAACACTGTGTTGATATACTGTATCTTTTTCTGTTTTTAATGTCTGGATATGAGCAACTTTCTCCCAAATAAATGAAAATAGTTTATTTTTGAGCTGAACCAGAAAGCTTTAAACAAATAACTCTCATTTTTTTTGTACATTAATCAAATTTTATTATCAGAGGAAAATGCACACCATACACTGCAAACATGTGTGTAATAAAAAGTAGAATGTAATAATGAAACTACAGCATGACACCATGATTTCTCTAAAGTCAAACATTTTAAATATTTGTTTTTCTGTGAATGTGCAAATGAACAGTCCAACTAGACTGACAACATAGCTGTTTTAATCAAGAGAAAATATCAGTTTTTACAAAAATATACACATAAGTTATCTCAACAGACACACTTTTCACACAAAGAGTTACAGCCACACTTACGTAGCAACAAGAAATAGACATTTATCGCACACTGTTGTTTTCTACCTTTTCCCCTCCGTCTCCTTCCTCTCTGCATCATTCAGATGCTCTGGCAACAGATTAGTGGAGCGCACGCCGCCCACACGGGAATAGATGCATTTGTGGCTCTGGGGAGTAGAACAGAGAACCTTTTGGGAGACTCACGCTTTAATTTGATTTTTTGTTCTTGAGGTCACAGTTCTTTTTCGAGCCAGTTATTTCTATATATTCTGATAGACTAAACTCCACGGAGCTATGGTTTTTAAATCACCTTTTTGACTTAATTCTGCAGCGGCTGCAAACAATGCAATAAACTTAATTTGTAAAAAGTATAATAGCATTACTGCACTACTGTTTCTCTTTGTTTTTGAACTTAAAATGCACCAACTCTATCTGTTTCAAGACTTGTTGGGCCTGTTTGACTGCCCTTATCCATCTCTGATTGAGCTGTGAGAGATGGACTGGTCAGAGGGGCCAAAGTGTCAAAGTTAAGCAAAAGTTGAAACACAGTGCAAAGTGCTGTGTAAACATGAAGCATAATCTTGCTCTGTTTCAGTAAAGTAATACTTGACAAATAGATTAGCAGAATCAGTTGTACATCAGGCAAAATAAAACTGTGAAAAGACTCAGAAATACAAATATTTCTTTACTGCTAGCTCATGAAGAGGAGAAACTAAAAAAACACTGAAGCCAAAAAAAGACCCAGAACTCCTGTGGATTTTTAGATTCAGGGCTGCACAGGGAGGCGATGGGTGTTACCATGTCATTTAACAAAAAGACAGCTTTTAAAATGACAAAATACCAGAGCAAAATCGTCATTTTAATTGAATCCCCATATTTGCTCACAGGGCAAAGAAAACCTCTGTGATTTCAGAAAAAAATTGTGTGTGTGTTTCACTCAAAACGTTGAACTCATGCCAATCTACGGTTGACCAACGGTTATCTAACTTGGCTGTGCTGACGTCTGGAGAAACCATCAAGATAAATAAAGGTGGATGTCATGACTGCATGACAGCAAATCATCTCAATTGCCCCCTGGAGGCCAGCTGCAGTATTGCAGAAATCCCACCTCCTCAGAGGATCGGATAAGTCCCAAACTAAAAAAATTAAAATAAACAACAAATACATTTTCTCCAAAGATGGTTTCTGTCATTCAAGGCAGTTTTTATCAAGCTGTTGAATGTTCAAGATTTTATTTTTCAAGTTTGGTTATTGGACGCTAGTGAGCAATCTTAAAATGGCATGACTAGCCTAAAGCTAACCCTGTTAACCCCGCTGAGTGGGTGAGACTTTGACACTGCAGCTCCATCCGCTGACCACTTCCACACAGACTGTTGTTCCAAATAAGTTTATCCAAAAAAAATAACAGCAGTACCAGTATCAGGGATATTTTGACTTCACTTGGTGGGAGGAAGCAGAGATGTGTTGTGTGTATTTTTTCTTTACTGTCAGTGAAACAAAGAGCTGAAGGAAGCTGTTGTAGCTTATCAGCTCACCACAAACCTAATGAAGAAGGAAGATGAATCTCACTTTGCCATTATGACTTGAAAATGATCACAACATGCCTCCCATAACCACTTATCATTGTTTTAAGTCTCTAAAAACTACACAAGGTAAACTACATCCATCTGTTTATGTATCTGTCAATCTGTTCGTTCCTCATGTGTAAACCTGTAATTCCCCCCCTGTGTCCTCTTGCTCCGGTGCTGCAGGAAACAACTGGAGGCTGAGCTGCGTCCAGCCCCCCTGTATTTAACATCTGGCTGCTCTAATCATAGTGATGTGATGCTATGCTTTGTTTGCATAATGACTCACCTATCCTCGTCATTATCATCATCATCATCATCATCATCATGATCCACTCTCATTTGTGTATTCATGTGCAAATGCTCACACTCATTGGTGCAGGAGTGTTAGAAAACTTTGCACTGAGAAAATGTCTGTATTAATATTTAACAAGCAGTTGAGTTTTCTGTCCTCCTAAATACTTTTGCTTGCTGAGTCTGTAGCTCGGTCTGTCTCACTCTTTGTTTTTCTACCTCTCTTCATGTTACCCTAAATCTGTCATTTTCTAAGGCTCTGCTTTCTAGTGCATGAGGGAACAGATGGTTCATTGGTGATTAAAAGTTTCAACTGGAAATTAATTGTTTACACGCTCTCAAGAAATGACAGAAACTTTTTCTTCAGGTGGGATTAAAAGACTCTGAAGGACTTTATAAAACACAATTAATATGTTAAACTGTGATTGCATTTGAAGACAAAAGGAGAAACCCTGGATAGTGCAGAAGTGCCCATTGTGTTGGAGTGTCACCAAATCTAAATCAAAACTGTCTGTTTGTGTGTGTGTGTGTGTGTGTGTGTGTGTGTGTTTATATGAGTGGGACAGAAGTTTGTTTTTGCATCAAACCACTGCCTGCAGAGATCAAGCACCAAAAGATCAGACACACTCAGTTGTCAGGGTTTTATAGATACACTTTGCTTCAGTCAGTGCAGTTTAATACAAAAGTGCTGCAGGAATGATGCATTTTGCATTTTAGTTTGAATCTGACTCACATTCTGCATAGTTTAACCACATTGTAGTTTTTGAGTGTTGAAGCTTCATGAAGGATGTTAAGATAGAAAGTGTTTGGATTTAAGAGCAGTAGAAGGTCGAGGTTTAGTTAAAGAAGAAAAATGTCTGGTTTGCTCCACTGCATTGCTGTACAGCACAACATACACATCACATATCACACTCAAACCCACACACACATACACTTACTCATTAAGTGGTGAGACAGGCCTGATTCATTGTCACACACGCGCCACTGAAGATGAAGCCAAAAATGACCCCTTTGTTCTTCCACTGTAGTTCCACATAGCCTGTACGTCTCTGTCTCTCTTCTATTTTAGGGTCACATGAAGTTTAATGTCGCCGCGTGTCTGTGTGTTGACGAGGAAGTCGCTGTTTGAAATGTTGTCGGGCTGCCTCATAATAAGCACATCTGGCCTGAGTGTGGGTGGGGGTGGGAGTGGGGGTGGTGGTGGGGCTACAGTTGCACGTAAATACGCCTCAGTGTTGATAGATGGCATTCATGTGTCCTTGTGATGCATTCTGAGGTCATGTTTGCAGGCGTGTGTGCGTATGTGTGCGCCTGTGTGTGTGTCTGTGTGTTTGTGTGTGTGTGGCCCCCCTGCCTTGTCCTTGGTATGTAATAAGCATGTGGGACTGCAGCTCTTGCACATCTGTCTGGTGGTCAGGGGCTGTGCAGTGCTGCTGCTGTGCACCGTTTCCACCAGCAGCTGCCCCACCGCCCACCTGCCCTGCACACCCCGTCACTTTGAACACACACACACACACACCGTCACTTTGAACACACACACACACACACACACACACACACACACACACACACACACACACACGCCAAAGGAGGTCGTTCCTGCAGAGTTTGAGGACGCCCACACTCTATGGGGAAATCTGCCTTTGTGTGAATACAAGGACCTGCTGTGCCTTCATCATGTTTCTCCTACTGTGTCATACACTTGCCTTTAGCTTGGTTCAGCTTTTATATTTTTCCCTGTTAGTCTGTCAGAAGGGTCAGCCTGCTGGCCTCCTCGCTGTGCAAAAAGAGCAATTTGATACAAAGCATAGGTTCCTTTATGTTTCTTAAGCAGCAGAACAGGTAATTACATTCACTTGATCAGTAGACTTTCATTTAGGCTCTTAGTTTGTAACAACAAACTAAAAGAAAACTAAAGAAAACTAAAGGCCCGATAGCCCAGGCCAAACTTTATTCTACTAGACAACACACTAACTCAACAATTTCTGTCCAAATAAACTTTTAAAAGAAAAACCTGAAAGTTCTGGTTTCTCTTCGGTTCTTTGTTCAGTCACACATAATCAATAAGATGCAGCATCATGAGGCAAATGCTTCTTTTTGAATTATTGGAGTCAAATCGTTTGGTAAAGTTGAGAAAAAGCCAATATTAGCTCTCTGACTGCCTGTAGGAACTGAGGCTTTAAAAGTGCTTATATGCTCTACCGCTCTCTCATAATGCACTATAGCTAAATGACACCCGTGGGCGTACACCCATGCATACATATGAGCAGCTCTGCAGGCCGCGGTGCCATGCTCTCCCCTGCTTGCAGTGTCTTGTTACATAAGCAGGCTAATGTTACCCTAGCAGGCCATGTAACTGGCACCTAAGTATCAGTCATCACCCCCGAGAGAAAGAGGGCAGAGATGAAAGGAGAGCAGAGGCAGAGGAGAGCAATGAAATGATTAGTAGAAAGTTTGACATATGATAGAAGGAGGGATGACAAATAGAGAGGTGTGATTGAAAAGGTAAAGAAGACAAAGGAGATGAATTGAGAGGAAGTCAGGAAGGGAACTTGTCTTCTTTTTTTTCAATCTTAGGTGTAATAGTTTTTCAGCCATCATTTTTACAGTTTTGAGAGACAGCCAGTTGCCCTCATGGCCATGTTTGTAGTTTTCAGTGACAGTGTGTAGCCTTGATCTGGCTCAGTAAAAAAGCTCCACTCCTGAATCTCTTAGTTACCATCCAGCAGAGAGACTCAGTGAAGGATTAATCCTCCATCCGTGTCTTGCATGCACTCCGAACCCCGCTGCAGTGTTTCCTCTCTAAACGCATTCTTTTAACCCAAATTGAATATATCATTCCTCCCTCGAGGCGCCAGAGAAGACAGACTCTAATTCACACTGCCTCCCTCACCGTCTCTCTCTCTCTAAGTAGTTAATGCTTCTGAGAGGCTCCTATCTCATCTCATCTCTCTTCTCTCAGTTTTTTTTTCTCACTAACTCTCTGTCAACCCCCATTCCTTTGTTTGCCTGTCACTTTTCTCTGTCTCAAGTTGTGTTCACATTTTAGCATGACACTGATATAATTTTACAAATCTTCTGTTGATTTCTATGAAGACAGTTTATTTGGGAGGCCAGTTCTTTTCCCACAGAGCAAAAGCACAATAATCTGTGGTGATAAAGTTCAGATGAATTCAACTCTGAACCCTCTTCTCCAGTTTCTGACCCTCTGACACACTGACAGTACTCCTCCTGCTGTCTCTGTGAGCCCTATCATGGTCTTCAAATTGGATAAAAAGCTCTGTCTGCATGTTTTATATTTTTCAGAGAGGTGAATCAGCTGCGTGTTTCATTCATGGTTAAATGTCAGCCCTCTCATGTCGTCTCACAATCGTTTACTGCTGTTTCAGAATAAGCAGGTCATTGCACAAAGGTGTTATTCATCTACACTCAGCAGAAGATGATATTGTTACTTTTTTTTTAAACAATACCAAGCATTTACATACATATCCTGTGCATATATATATATATATATATATATATATATATTTATATATATAAAAATATATCAAATAAACAACAATTTATGATGAAAATAGTTCGAATAATGCTAATACAGCAAAAAATTACTGAAAGGCTATGTAAACCTTAATATTTTTACACTAACCAAACTTCAGATCATGTTTTCTTACATTGTGTAAATGGTATAAATAACATCGTATTGGCAACATTGCCTTAAAGCCGCTGCTCTGCCTTTAATTGATGTCAAATCAAATGTGTTCTTAAGAAAATTTCAATGGCAAAAAATAAAAAGTTTGGGGGTTTTTTTGGCCAAAAAATGCATACAAAATGAGTGTTAAGTCCTGAGTAGTGTCTGCAGGTCCTTCTCTCAGGCTAAAAATGTTCCCAACAACCAGCGGCAACAAAAAAGATCAGCCGGTGTTTTGCCTTTGAGGCAAACCCCAGGGCAAAAAAGTATATACAAATCCTGCTGATGCTGGTTAACCATTACTGAAGCCCAAGGCAATAATAAATGAAGGAAAATAGCAAGCAGATTTTTTATTTCAAAATTTTCCTATCAAGTTTAAAAATCTCTTTCTTTACAGAATTTCTAATTACGACAGGCGGGAGCAAATAATAAAAACAAGTAAATATAAACTGATAAAAAGCAAAACAGACAAAATGTAATATTTAAAATGCCAGGAAACCAATGAATGCACACCAGCGTGTGCTCCTGCTGGTTTTCAGAGCAGACCATCCCACCCAGGAGATACCAATATTTTACACACACACTCCTTCATCTGGATTATGGTGGCTGGACTGTGTGAGGACTGATTTTCATTGAGGTTGCAGTAAGATTTTAACCTGAAACTAATAAAGTGAGAGATTTTGGATCCGTCTGCCCCCCCCCATAAATAACACAGAAATAACACTGCTGTAAACCTGGCCTTCCCTGTTTCAGTGTGTCTGTATTACCCAAGGTTCTCTGGAGCATTAGATGGTGTTATTGATGGTGTGTGATGTCGCAATAAATCATAAAGTGCCCCATTCCCCCCAGATTTGAAACTGTGACAAAGAAAATGAGATGGAGATAGATACATGCATCTCTATTTTAAAAATGTTCAATAATTTATTCATTGCAAATCCCTTCTTCATATAAAATAGATGAGTGGTTAAATGAAAAGCACTTTGTTTGCTTTTGTTTTCCTGTTTATTTCATATTCTCATTCTAGCAAGTGTTAATTTGTAGGTATCAACTTTATACATGACGCTGGATTATCATGAGTCGTGTCCTTGCTGCACAGCCATGGAGGACAGTGAGTCTGCATGTGTTTCCAGAGGAAAGCAGATAAACAACACACACACACACACACACACACACACACATATATACACAGGTCTACCTAGAGCTTCCTGTGTCTCCCTGCTAGGTTCTGTTGCCAAGGAGACCGAGCCCAGGCTGAATGTTTTCAATAAATACCTGGGAGCATCGGGAGTGGGAGTGAGGAGGGAGAGAGGAGGTTTCTTCATTCAAACATCCCTGTTTATTGTATCACAATGCAGCCATGAGGAGCCCAGACATCCCATGCAGTTGACCTGTTGGTCTTAACGTCACGAGTAGCCTATAACTCATCCTTCATAAAACCTGAGGATAAACATTTATCACCGTCTGCCACGCATTTCTAAGTTTTATTCAGCATGAAGTGTTCCACCACATCCAGACAGCTGTCACTCAGCAGGAAAGGAGGGATGGAGACACAGCAGTTTCTTCAGCCCAGTGAGGAGATCCAGCATGGGATCCTCTAACGTGGATGGGCTTCAAATAGCAAAGCTGCTCCTCATGACTAAGTCCCAGAGGAGACTGTGGTGAGCTCAGTCCATAACCTTCAAGAGACGGCAGCCAGACAGCCAGAGGAATAGAGATAATTGAAATGACTGTCTGTGTAGGCACCCACTCTTTTTTTCATCTCACTAATTATTCAGTGTCCTCATTTTGTGACAGCGTGCGTGTGTGTTCACATGAACAGAGACGGACTGAGAGTCTGGGGGGGGGGGGGGGGGGGTTTAAAGAGGGGATATGTTCAAGTATTTGATCAGACACTGTGTGGGGGTGAGACATGTATGTTATAAGTGTGTGTGTGTGTGTGTGTGTGTTGGTGGGTGGGTGGGTGGTTGTGTGTGTAGGTTTTAGAGCCATTATGGGAATATGTGAGTGCTAGGTTCAGGTAATTGATGCTGGGACGCTTGAAACTGGCAGACAGTCAGACTGGCTCAGTGCCAGTATAAAGAGGGGGAAAGAGAGAAAGGGGGAGGAGGAGAAGATTAGAGAAGAAGAGATAGAGGCCACAGAAATTCCATGGCAACCAATGGATCGGGTGAGACATGCATTGAAAGGATCTTAAAATGACAGTTTACCTTATGATGGACTGCAATTTTACAGTTTTCTTCCTCCTTGCTTTCAATTTTGAAGGTAGTGTGCGTATTATAATATTCTGGAGTAAATGATGTGTGATCAATATTGGATTCTTCAAAGAGCTGCTGAGATAGATGTCAAGGAAGTAAATGATCAGGCAGGCACAGTCAGTAGGGCTGTGATAGATATATCATGTTACAACAGAAAAATGTCAGTTTCATACTGTATTGCTTGTTTCGTTCATTGTACTTTTTATGGCAAAACTATTTGCGACTTGGATGAAGCTTTGTTTTCTTCTGCCTTTAACGGATTTGCGTGAGCACAGTACAAACAAACATGGAGGAGAGAGAATGGGATTCAGAACAGGAGAATGACTCTGATGAGTCAAAACAAAACAAGAGGCATGTCTTTAAAAGAGGGGCTATTTCTGCGGCGTGGACGTGGTTTGGATATAAAAATCTTGAGACCAGAAAACCGCACTTTGTGAGTTATGCTGCTCCCACAACAGACATAAACATGTATCTCTATTACCATCTACAGAAGATTCATGTCAAATAGTGTGGAGAGAGTTGACAGATAAAAGCCACACAGTTCAGGCGAGAGCTTAAAACAAACCCCAGATTCAGACAATGTTCTTTTTTAAAAAAATATATATGTTATACATTGTTATTTTGTATTCATGCTTCACTGAAAATCTACAGTGAAGTTTCAAGCAAAGAAAACAATGCGATATGAGAGAGTACCCTTTATTTGGTGAGAATATAATTTAAAACATGTTAAGAAAAAGATCAAGTGGTTATTCCCTCTTTGTTTTTATAAACTATTTGTTCATTCCTATGTCATGATATATGTTGCTGTTTGAAAATGAAATCACCTGTAACAGGATATGAGAGTCTGCTCATATTACACAGCCTGAAGTTGCAGGTTAGAGCCATTATTAACCAAATGTGCCTTAAGTGTTGATGAGCCAAACATCAGTCTTTCAGGGCTCTTTCTGTTTACACTGTTTGCTATTCAAACAAAAAACTAACCATTCATTAGACTTGGATATTCATTTTCTCCTGATTATTTTATCTAAGTAGCATGAATAAAAGCCTCTTCTGAGTCCTGACAGGTTACCTAATCAGAGATGAAATGCTCTTCCTGTTGGCTCCGTAACCCAGGGCAACAGTTCCCCTGGAGATGGGCTTTGGCAAATCTCTATGGTCCGTTTAGCAAAGTCCTAACGCGTGTCCCCTGAACAGCTCCGGCATAAAGCAGCAGTTTATTGCCCTGAGCAGCGATGATGCTGTGGCTTGTGTTTGACCAGAGATTAGGCAGATTGGGGCCTTTTGTGCTCGTTCTGCTGTTTGCAGATGATAAGCAGCGCTGCAGGCCGTGATGTCTGAGCGCAGAGCTGTGGGAGAAATGACAGGGTTTAGGTGAACTGAGTAGAGCCTTTTTGGAGTTTTTCAGGTTCGGTATATAATAATGATTTTTTTTTTAATGCCTCAAAATGTGCAGCGTTGCATTTCTAAAGTAGGGGTTTATTACATGTTCTGTTATTTGTGCAAAGAAATCGGAAACAACTTTTTCAGCTTGTTAGCTGGTCTTCTAGTGATACACCTGCTTTCTTCTTTGGTAGTTAGGCCTGTAATGATAACTACTTTTGTCAGATGATACCTCGTCTCAGAAAAAAATTGCAAGAAACAATATTATTGTCATTTTAAAACCAATTTATGTCCCTAGTAATATGAAAACTGAATACATCTCAAAGAGCAATACACTTTTAAATTTTAATAGTATTCAGACATTGGAATCTGAATGTGAAAAAATATTAAACAACCCAAAAAAACAAACAAACAAACACAAACAAATGGACACTCAGTTCTTCCATTAAATCATAAATTTCTATCAGAATTTGTATAAAACTGCTCATGGTCATACTTAATAATAGTTAAATGCCATATTTGGATTTTGAAATAGCATTGAATGCTTGTAAGCCAGCTGTACTGGCTTAATAAAGCTAACAGCAGTTTATCAGAGAGTAAAAGTTCAGTGTTTGGCAGAAAGAGATAGCAAAGGTTATAAAGGTTTGATTGGGTTTCCTAGAGACGGCCTCAGGAGCAACAGCAGCAGGAGTGCAACAGTACCTGCTTTACGGGACTCTTGGGATTGTAATGTGGGATGATGTGATGTGCCCAAGAGATGAACTAAAGCAGCATTTATTGTTGGCCTGCTCTATGAAGTATGTGAACGGTTGGATGCAGTTTCAAACAGCTTGGTTGGAGGAACATACGAGCCACTTGCAGTTTACCTCATTATTTCTTTGACAAGAATTGCATGGCTCAGTCCTACACTGCAGAGAAAGCAGTGGCACTTAATTTATGTGCAGAGGGGGACACGGTAGGGCTTCACACAATCGGGACACTTCTCACAGCTTCTCACAGTATGTGGATGAAGCCACAGCCTCCAGCTGGCTGATGCTAGTTTTGCGTCTGATATACTGCCAAAATTTAGCTTCATTATGCAGCTTTGCACCACCTAAACAGTGCATACACTGTAATCCCATAACCATAAAACTTACAACCACTGCACTTTATAGAAAGTGTGACACATAATCCCACAAAACCAATGCAGCTTGTGAAGAACTGCTTCTCCTGGGAACTAACAACACATTTTAATGACTTGGTCTCCGTCTGGTGTTTCATGGTGAAACACAGTGTTATGTTGTAAAAGTGAAGGAACTCTGTGACAAGAAAAAGCCAGTTTACTTCAGATTTTACTCGAGTAAAAGTAAAAAGTATTAAATTTAAAATATCCTGAAGGTACCAAAGGTAAAGAATAGTTATTAGCGAACACTTCAATTAAGACTTGTGTTTTTTTACAGGATTATAATAATTGGTGAAATAAGCAATGTAGCTGTAAAAAAACAACTTGTAGTTGTGCAACAGATTTTAACTACATGATATACTGCTGCTGGGTAGCTTTATCTATTATCTATCCATCCATCTATCCATCCAGTCATCCATCCATCATCAACCAGGGTCACAGGGGGCTGCAGCCCATCCCGGCTGACATTGGATGAGAGGGGAGGCTACAATCAGGACAGGTCGCCAGTCAATCACAGGGCTGACAAGTTTAGACAGACAACCACTCATGCTCACATTCACACCTCCAGGTAGTGTAGAGTTGCCCATTAATCTGACCTGCATGTCTGATGGAGAAAATCTGAATCTGAACCTGCAAAGTAGCTAGCAAATAAAAGTGTCAAGTAAATGCTTCAGAGAAAAATATTTAAAACCAAAATAAAGAGGAGCAGCAGTATAAAGCTACATACAACAGAAATAAAGTATGGATACCTTGAAATTGTGCTCAAGTGTGGTACATGAGTAAATGTACTCCACCACTGCCAACAGCTCTTTGGTTAAATGTATAAATAATGCAGCCATTGCAATGTTTTATTATCACATTAAATAAGTCATTGTTGAATATGTGCGCAGCACTTCAGGCCCATTTTCTAACTTACCTAAAAAACAAGATTTAAGCACAATGGTATGTCAGCATAGTTGTAGTATTATAAAAGTATGTGGACTATAAAATAATGTGGTATGAATAAAAACTCATCAAAAAATGTTGAACATCAGTCTTTCAGAAAGATAATCAGTCTTTATTAGCTATCTGTTGTGGCCTTACATACATTTTTGCTTAATCAGTCATCATTGTTTACTGTCGACATAGTGTTTCAAATCAGATCTAAATAGCAAGTTGTCATCAATTATAACTTTAAAGTGTCAAATTTTCTGTCACACACCAGAAATTACTGTGGAATAGTCACAAAGTTTTCTTTACTACTGTTATCACAGCATGAGCCTCTGTCAGACTGGATAAAATGAAACTGGAATAATACCTTCTTGTCATTCCTCTTTAAACGGGGCTGAACCAAAACCAAATTACAAAATAAGTTTGATGGATAGTCATGTTGTAATGCTGCAAGCTTTATTGTAAAATCAGTATATGAATGGAATTTAGAAAATTGAGTACATTTAGAAATAAGGTGTACTATTTATAAAAAGTGGTTTAAAAGAGAGTAATAACTTACTTCCACTCTATCTGTCTCAGAGAACTTATGAAAAAGCAAACAGCATCTAGCCCATCACATCATGTTGTGTACTTTAATCCCTGAACAGCAGCATTATGCCAACATTTTATCACGAAATCCAAATTTACATAGTTCTCTGTTGAGTGTAGTTCTCTATCTCTTTACCCACCTTTTTCATTTTGTAACCGATGCATGGGTCAATCATTTGTTTCAATCCCCGTTGATCCAGTCGAGTGAAGACGCTTCCATGATATCAAGACATGACCATATTTTCAAGTGGGAGTATGTTTTTGTCTGAAGGGCAGGGATATGTTTCCAACGTAGTGATTTTATTGATTGAAGTAGTAATACCGTTTGTTAATTGGATTTCGGCTCCCCTGCTTGAGGCACACATGGATACACAAACACACATATGAAGACACTTTCATGTGACCTTTGTCCCCACTCCACCAATGCGTTAACCTCTAGCCTCTGACCTTTGCTCTGCTTTGGGCCGTGAGTGCCTCCACCCTCCAGCAACAGACACATGAAAACACTTAACACCTGTGATTGTGTGAAAATATTTTGGTATATGTTATCTTTTTTTATCAGCCCTTTCCTCAAGGGCCACCATGAGGTTTACATTTGTGATTTTTGGTGAAATGTCTCTGTTGGATTCATTATCATGAGGTCAACCAAATGATCCCGTTCTCAGGATGAATTGTCAGAACTTAATTGATCACTTACCTGATTTTCATACAAATTTTGAATTTGTCCATAACTTCTTTTTTTTAGCAAAAACTTGCAAATATAATAACATTCCCATCTGCCTCAGCTGTACTTTGTATTTTTCACTGATGTCAGCATGCTGAAACACCAAGATGGTGAACATGATTAACATACTTGTCAAACACTGTGATGTTAACAGAACGTTATTTTAAGTTTGTCAGCATGCTGTTATAAGCAATTTAGCACATAGCACTGCTTGGCTATTTACATTCCAGAAGAGCCGCTAACATGGTTGTAAGTTCAGTTATAACTTATTGGTCGTGATAATAAAAAACAGATAAATAAAATCAATGCAAACAAATGTATCGGTTGATGTTAGCTTATTGTAGATATAGATATGTACATATAAAAATTACAGAAAGGCAGACATTTCAGGCAGGCTAGTTTAAAAACAATGACACTGCGGTTACTATCATTCAGGTGTTTATTTCTCAAAATTCAATTTTGGTAATTCTTAGTTAATTAACTTATTTGCCTTTTTGATATCATCTTAAGAATTCAGTTTAGGTGGCTCCAATTGTAACTTTAGCAGACAATTAAATAAAATTTTAGCTAGCAGCTAACGTAACATTATTCTCAGTTACCTTTCAGCATCATAACATCTCAGATTTCTAGCTTTCTCCTGTAACACAACCACTGGGATGGAGTGTGTACTGTAGAACATGTTGCTGAAGCATGATTTATTTAAAGTCAAGTGAGGAGATATGTTTGATTAATGTAAAACAACAAATTCAAGTATTGTAAAACCTTTCACATATTGAACCTTTGAGCCCAACAACTGTTTTGTGTTCAACTTATTGTGTCACAAACTTTTAGCCCCTTGCACTAAGTTGATCATGACTTCAACTTACACACCATAAGTCAATGAAATTGAATTTAGTCAGGATAAACTTTGTTTTATAAGTATTTTCAGTCAGAGTTTAACAACTGTTGCAAAGACAAAGACAATATGTTCCTGTCAGTCCTGTTTTATTCTATTTTTATTGAGCACATTAGAGCATTTAAAACCCACACATGATGAGGCTGCGGAACGTTTTGCAGATAGCCATTGAGATTTAAGTGCCAGCTTCAGTGTAGATAAATTAATGAGGCCGCTCTCCGCCCACACAGAAACACACGCAATCGCTGCGGTGCTCAAAATGCATTAAAGAGAGTGTCAGAGGGCTGAGGTCTGCCCTCAAGATTTACCGCTGCGGTGAGATCGCAGACTGGCTCCTGCGAAGGCCACATGGTAAGGAAATGAGAAGAGAGCAGAGAGACTCAACAAAGGGCAAGAGATGCTGAGGAAAGCTAGTATTTAAATGAAGAAAGCTCCCTTGTTGTGTAATGTAAATGGAGAGAGCGGAGAATGGGGGGAAAAATGTGTTACCATTGTGTTTTCCTTTATCGGATGCAGAGAAACAAGACAATGCACATAGGATAAATACCTCTAAAGAGCCATCATTACCTCTCTATGCTAAAATTCCCATAGTCGACTGTTTGCTGACTAAACAACCTAAAAGCCAAGCATCCTCTATTTTTCATCACGCATTACCATCTTTGCCTGTAGAAACCGCAGTCTAATGAGTGCCGTCCATGTTCCAGAGCGGCGCTGGTAATTTAGCATGCTGTATTATTAATCAGAGTCTCTGTGTGATTTTGCAGCAATTTGAACGCTTATTTCCCCCATAATGCTTCGGGGGTCGGGGTAATGAGTCTCTTTCCTAATGACTTTAGCAGTTGACGGAGAAGACACGACAGGCGTTTGTGGAATCAAAGGTTTGTCTGGCAGGATGAGGGTAGAGTGGTGTGTGTGTGTTTGCATGTGCATGTGCGTGTGCATGCATGCGTGTGTGTGTGTGTGTGTGTGTCCACTGAGACAGGTGAGCACTTTCCTTGAGAGTCTTGTGTGATCAAAGACATCGGTGGCAGGACAGAGAGAGAGAGAATATAAAAGCTGTAGACTGAAACTGAGAGCAGCTGAAGGTTCAGAGGAGGGTGTGGAACATACAGCATGGAGGGAAGCTGACACAACACACATCTGTCTGTTTGTCAGTCATGGACTTTGCGACTGTGTACAGTTGTGCAATTATTTTTGTGTCCATGTCTTGATTTCTTCTGTAATTATGTTTATTTTTGTGTTTGGGCCATTTTGTCCTGTATACATCTACTATTTGCTGCCTGGCTGTCAACTTTTGTCGTCCTCTCACTGTCTCTTTTCATCTGTCTTCCTTTTTATCACATCATTTTTCTGTTTTCCTGGCTCCCTGGTTGTCTGTTTTAACGCCTAACTCACAATAATGATGCAGTATCTCCTGGCAGCAAACTCACCTATATTCTATACAGACAAGTCTCAGCACAAAATTCAAATACTTTTTAATACTCAAGGGATCAGTCAAATAATGTATTAATAAGTCAACATAAAATCTCGCTGAACACTCCAATGTGCCATGGGGAATTTTGATGGCTATTTTTTCATTATTTCTTACATTTTTGACATTTTGTAGAGTTGACAATTCATTTTTGCCTTGCAAAGCAGTTGGATTTGTGAGTTCAGGCGATAATTTGATCTTGTAAATCCATCTTGGTCAGAAAATGCTGCTAAAGCATCAGAACTTGAGAGTATTTCTTCAGTGAAAGAAGAGCCAGGGACAACGTTAGGGGGGTTTTCATGATTAAAAAGTTGTTTTCACTCTTCTTTTGATTGGCTTTTGTAGTTAAATTTACCAAATTGTTCTGTTGGTGGTGCTCTCCTACTGATTAATACATTCCTTTGGTCTGATTGGTTAAAGTCAGCATGTGATAAACTGTGATAGACAGTTGATTAATCCAATCACATGGTCAGCATTTTTTTAAAGTGCTGCCCTTTCCCTAATGGTTTTCAAGGACAACCTTGTAGATGGTGTCTGATGTTCCTTTAGGATGAACCACATTAAAACACTGAAGATAATGAAACATTATTGGCACTTTAGTTGTAGTAATATAGTTACAGTATTCTTCAGAATTGAAGTATTAAGCATTGCATTTCCAAAAAGTAAGATAGGTGCAGCAGATTCCACACATTCTCCTTCCTTTTTAAAATGTGGTAACTGGTAAAATTACCCACGGTGCAACTCAACCACTTACAGTTCAGTAAGAGATTCATGTGTTATTGGAGTGCATAGTGGTGGCTGATGTAGTCTTAAGCCTCTAGCCTCAGACAAAGACTTACAGCAGGCCACAGAGATCTGGTAAGCTCACTTCTGTCAAACCCCTCACTCCCAGACTGTCTTTTATTTCCAAACCTGTCGTCTCCTTCCTTAACTGACGTTGACTTAAGTGACATCACTTGAGGCAATGCATCAGACGTCACACAGCGGGAGCCACAAAGTCTTAATACAACAGTGTTTTACGTTAACACTAGTCCTCACAAAGATCTGTAAAAAGACTTTCATTTGTTAAATGACTGACGTTCCCCTTTAATTGTTTTTGATCTAAACTATATTTATATTTACTTTACGTTTTTGTTTCACACCCAGAGGCAAACGCCAACAACCCTTTAGACAAAGCAAACCTGCTGTTAGAGATATCTTTCAAAAAGGTGAACGCTGTCAGATTCTAAGCAAGATCCAGCTTCAGAGAGTTTTTATACTCTAGAAGTTGCTTTCTTGGATTGCAGTAAGCAGCATATTAAAGCAGCTACAGGCATCGCTGCAGGTGAGACTAAGTGATCATTCCGGCAGTCTGGCTGTCATTTCTGACACTGCTTCCTTCTCGCTGGCTGAGGTTTATGACTCGTTGAAACAGCGCGCATCTGTCGCCATAATTTAGAAAAACACAAGAAACATACAAACGTTTGAACATCTATAAAAAGCTCACAAACTGCAGCATTGTGAAACCACACAGTAAACATCACGCCGCTGTACTCGCATTAACAAATATCGTCACTCCTCCGGTCTCTCTTTCTCCCATGCTGTGATTTCAGGCCCTGCCTTTTCCTGTGTTGATTTTTTTTTCTTTCATCCCTCCATCCTGAGAGAAAGGGATGATTACACCACTGCAGGGGGCGCTGTTTGTTGACTTGGCGGTCGTCCCAGCTTTATAACTGCTGCCGCTGGGTTGTTTTCACAGATATCATCAACGCTGAGGCAAAGATTTTGCCTCCAGGAAACAAACTGGTTTATTATTATTTCTCAGCTCGAGTGATGCTGTTGATGCAAGGTAGTGGGAACAAGGAGTTCCCCAGCAGATAGATGTCAGGCGGTTTGGACCGGTGAAGTAGTATGCATGATAAATTGACTACAATTGGAAAAACAAGGTGAGGAAAATCACCGGCTTTATACAGGGAATGTGTGGTCCTCTTGGTCCTCTCAAAGGAGCAATAGAAAAACCAAAATAAATTCATAAAATTAAACATGCTTCCATGGACACATCGCCTCTGCAGAGACGTTGATTTGTGTAGCCAAACACTCGCTTCACTTGTTACATGCAATCCAAGCCGGTCATATCTTTTACAGCAATTCTCTAAAGAATGCCTTTAGGATTCATCTTTATCTTGTGAGAGTCATTTTGCCTCCAAATCGAGTTACACTGAATGGTGGCTATGAGGGATGTGAAGGGCCCACTGTGAAAGCAAAGGATTCCTCACTGAACTCTTTCCAAAGTCCTCTGAGCAAAAGAAAGAGGGGGCAGAAAAGAGCCGCACCTTCAGATGTTCACGCCTATATTGCAGATATTGAGGACTTGAGGAATATGGCACAGCCACTGTGCCTGCTCTCTAATGACACGATGGCGACATTTATCAAATTAACTGCTGTCAAGTGCCTGTGCCGTCACAGAGGGATTACGGGAGTAATGCTGTGTTCAAGTTCATTTGACGGCATGTCTGTCCCCCCCAGCGATGTTGTAGCCGAGGCTTCACTTCAATTTCCACAGTTTTCACCAGTCTACCAGCCCCCCCCTCCCTCCTCTGTGTTAAATTGTCTCTAAATTGGATATTTAGTGGATGGAAGAACTCTGGGGCAGGGGTGCCCTCTCTCTCTCTTTCTTTACTTCATCTTGCAGCAGCTCCCACCCCCAGTCCCCCCCCCCACAGTACAGTACTGCCTATTTGATGCTGTGTTTGAGGGACAGTAATGAATATTGCTAAGTTATTCAGGAAATGTGCTCATCTTATTTAACTCCAGCATCCAGACACGGCCTGCTCAATAAGCTTAGCCCTTTCAAATCCACTGTGCCCTGCTAGCACACTATGTATGAATCAGATTTAGGGGTCGGGGGGGCCAGAGGAAGCCATTAAAGCACGCCATTCGATTTCTGATTACATTCAAATCAAAATAGCTGGATTAAGAGAGCTCTGGTGTTGCAGCGTAACAGTAGGATCCTATGGGATTGAGTCGGCTTTAAGGTGAGTGTGTGAATGTATTTGTAGGGGTTATATTGGCAGTGTTAGGACGACGGGCCTCCTCCCAGAGGCCAATAAAGGCTTCAGCAGCCGGGGCAGATTTATGACGGCCATGCTGAGTGGAAAGGGTGATGGGGGATGGAGAGGCTGCTCTCACTATCGAGGATATCTTATGCCTCCTTTGAGAGACGCTCCCTCCCACTCCAATTTCATGGCTCTCAGTCCGTCGCCTTGTCTCTGTCTTCCCTCTCTTTATTGTTATTTATCATTTTCTGTCGTATTATTGTAGTTTGCATAATTATATCTGTCCTCGCGGTGGGTGTTTTCTGTTTTTTTTTTTTCTTCAACTCCTCCTTTTCTTATTCTTCCTGTTTCTGCCTCACACACAACATTGCAGGGCTTTGGGGTGACAGTCATTTTCTTTGTCTGGTGGCCACAGCTCTCTTTATCATAGTTAAACTCAGAAAAGGCTTTTAATTCCTTGTCTTTGTGAGACAGATTGAGGCAAAAAGAGGGTTAGCTCATTCATTGTTTTTAAGCCATTGCACTTCTGCACCTTACTATGTGTTGATTATGTATCTATCATGACTGAGAGACGCAGTCAAAGGGCAGAGACAAGTAGAAAGCATTAGACCAACAATAAAGCAATAACAGTGACAGATTTTGGTGAATGGAGTCTCAGAATGACATCGCATTACATTGTAATGATTACAATGAGCCACCTACTGTGTACGGTAGCGCTAAAAAATATATTGTTCACCTAAAACAGCTGATGAGGCATTGACAGATTAATCAAAAAAGAGAAACTCTTTTAACAGGTTTCACAGTGCTGGGTATCTTTGTAGAATCAGCCATACAGCTACAAATTTCACATGCAGATTTCAGAGGTAAAACTTATCATTTTTTTTGGTCTCAGGGATACACAGATGTTCTCTTTCATTCTGACTTTTTGGATAGGCTTATTTGCTTTCTTTTTCATACTGAAATCAAAAGACTGATAAGGTTCTCACATCTTAAGGGTAAATATTTAGCTAGAGCCAGCAGAATTAGCCCTAGCGTAGCTTAGCTTAGCTTAGCTTAGCTTAGCACATAAAACCTGAAAGCCAGAGAAAACAGACAACCTCGCTCCATCTCTGGTTCTCATTATACATACAATTATTTTTTCAATCTGTACAAAAACAGATGTAAAACCTCAAGATGTGGTTAAATGCTGTTTTCACATGCTTCAAGTCTTTGGTTGGCAAAGCAAAGCCAACCATCTCCTGGGTCTAACTCTACATTTTTGTATACAGATATTAAAATGGCATTGACCTCATGAAAAAAAAGAGAAAAAATCCCTTTAAACCTTTCTTTTGACAAAAGAGGCCAAAGTTCTTGAATGATAAATTTTGTCTGAAAACAAACTGCCTAATGTGAACTAAATGAAATCTAAAATTGAAATATATATTATTTTAGAAAAACTGACCCGATCAAATAAAAGTTAACAAGACTGTGAATCTAATAAGCTGCTCAGTGCCACCTTCGGGTAACTGACAGGTTTCTCCTCTCTGTGGTCCAGCACATATTGATTCCTTAAGTTCTTCAAGAATTACACACCAAACGCGCAACTAGATGCACAATTTCTCTTCTCTTCAAAGTTTATCAAGCTCCCAAAAACCCCTTATTGCGTATCACAGAAGTTGATTCACTGTGTTTTGTGTGCATTATCTGAAGTCGTCTATAGGACGCCCCATCAACAGTACAGTGTCACATGACGCCCTGATACCCTGATACCCCTGCCCTGCCCATGGCATTGTTTTGGAAAGACCTACGTGTTGCCATGGCAGCGTAGCAGCAGCTATTCTCAGTGTGTGATTGTAGTTTTCCACCTGCAGCAGGAAAAAGACTGGTTCCCCTCCCAAACACTGTTTCCATGTAAACATTTTACAGGAATGTGTGTGCGTATGAGCATGTGTGTGTTTTATTTCTGCAGTTTGAGGAAGAGTTTGGCTTTTTACTCTGCCAATTGCTCCAGGAAAAAATCAATAGTTTTTCTTTTTTTTCTTGAGAATGATTTAGGCACTACTCTATGTTTGTGTATAAATGTGTACGTGTGTGTATTTCCACCTGCTCTATAGGCACACATATGTGTTATCACTTTTTTCACATATGCGGTTCGCTTTGTTCCTGAGGGGGTAATAATTTCAAAAAACAAAAGAGACGGGGGAAAGTGAAGCAGTTCAGAGCAGGAAAAGGAAGATGCTGATCTGTCGGCAGCATAAGGATGAGGAGACCAGCTGTGGAGGCCACAAATCAGCGGAAACACAAGCGATCTGTCCTATAGAGGGAAAGAGGAGATGGCAAGAGACAAAGAGAGAGGCAGTTAGATATGCCGAGGTGCAGGGGCACACAAACAAAGAGGACAGAAAGAGAGAAAGCGACTCAAGGCGATGTTAGGAGCAGCGTCTGGGTCGAGATGAGGTCAGACGTGGACAGAATGAAGCCTGGTGTTTGACGACCACAGGCTATAGTGACCCATTCATTGACTTGTAAAGCTCAGTCCCCTCCCATTGGAAACTGCTGGTCATGCAACACACATGTTTTATGTACACAAATCCATTACTGGTTATATGCTAAGTTGATTTGAGGACATGTATGAGCAGTATAATAGGCAAGCACTGAACAGCAGAAGCATAATCTTGAGAATTTTCATGTATTAATAATTTTTTATGAATCCTTTATTTGTTTATAAGATAGAACTTCAGGATTGTCTTGTTTTATTTGTAAGAAGCAAATAAACTGGAGCTGTTTGCCTTGTAGTTATTATATGTGTTTATCCCTGAGAGATTACACATTCCCTCCCAGCAGACGCGCTGTTTAGTCAGAGCTGCAGCGGTCTGTTTGGAATTGCATGTATTCTCATTTTTAGCATTAATAATGATTGTGGTTTTATTTCTGTGTCTTTGCCCGCTTGAAGCCAAGAGGTGGTTACAGTCTAAAAATGGTGTCTTGGTTGCTTAATATTTTTGGCCTCAGGGCTGTGTGGGCACCAAAGACATCACATGCACACACACACACCCACACAAACACACACACACACACACACACACACACACATAAATGCATGCAAACACCCTCAGTGCATTTCTAGGGACAGCATTTTTAAAGAGCAGGGTGGTGGGAAGATTTAATGCTATGCTCCCAAACATGAATACACAGAGGCAGGGTGGGGAAATTAAAAAAAGAAAAGAAAAACATGTTAAATTAGCACTTACTCATTTCCTACTTGGTATTTTTCACTTTAACACCCTGCATTTTTGCACTAACACAGAATCCCTCTTCAAAACTTCCATTTGCTTCTGTTCGTATGATTTTTTTTTCAGAAAGTTTTTGTTTTTTAGAAGCTTTAAAAGAGCTTAGATTTGGTACAGTGCACACAGACATTTTCAGTGGATGTTAAGGTTTGCAGATTATTTGCACAGGATTCAAAACTGTCGCGTCTCAAGCCAGTGTAGCATACCTCAAACCTCAAGCAAGTGCAACAACACTATACATATAACTTAGCACGCCAGCTAATATTACTTACTGGCAAGACAGTCTGCCATGGTCTGTTGCAGCCTCTTTTTTTTTCTGAAGCTCTGGCCAACGATTGAAAGTCAGTCAGACATTTACGCTTGTCTCTTGCTGTCACTGTCCATCAGCGTCCTCCCCTGGTTTCGCCTCTGCCTCAGTCTGTTGCGTTGGCTTGCCTGGCTCTGGTTCTGATGCTCATTCCAGTGTTACTCCCCCTCTGCATACTTCTTTAGTCCCCTAGACATTAAAAAACCTCCTCTTCCTCATGGCGGTCCAAATCTTCTGCGATGGTACTTCCTGGTAGTTTGAGCAATCAGCTAGCCAAGCAGCTAACACAGCTAACAGCAGCTACAGTTGGCAGCTGTTGCTTCAGCAACAAGTAAAGTTATCCGTTGTTAGCTTACTTGTAGCTGAGAGGACAACCAGAGGACATCAGAGGCAAATCCAGAAAGCATTTGCTCTTAAAAAATAGATCCAGTTGCACCAAAATCCGTGATAACTGGTTGTGTGTAAGACAGAGTGTCATACCAAATATCCACTATGATCCTTACAGCTCTTCCAAGTGCAGAAACTGGTACTTGAGTGACTAAGACTGAGGCACCGATCAGCCCATTACAAATCAGTGTACCATCAAAATTATTTTAAAGCTGTTATTTTAAGGTATGACAGCTGCATAATGTTGCTCTGAACGGGAGTCTGCAGAAATCATGAAATATATAAAGAGCAGCGTATGTGCAGACGTTTCAAATTACAGGAAGGTGAAGAAGAAGTGGCGCATACTGAGGCTGGGAATGAATGAAGAATGTGTAGTATACTACTCAGCTTGGTTTGCTGCAAGATTTGGCATTGTGGGAAGAGACTGTTTGCACACAAACACACACACACACAGGACCTCTATGTTGGTCTCTGCCTGGCAGGATGCCGTCGGTCGAAGCAGGCGCAGTGGGCAGCACCCACCCACAGGCAACAGCGAGTACACGGAGCGAGCAGTGGGTGGGCTGAAGGTCAGACGGGCCCTGGACACACTGGCATTGTTCTTTCTGTCATTCTCTCTCTTTTTTTTCCCTTCACTCTGTAGTTTTAAGAGCATATGTCTGTGTGTATGCTGGTGGAAAAACAACATCCATAAAACACAATGAAAGAGAGACTGTGGATTCTCAAAGCAGGACTTGTTTAAATTTTTCTAAATATGTTGCAAAGCTACAGAACTCTTAGGATTTGAGTGACATGGAGTGTTTTCTGCGTGTTTGTGTTCGACTCTGGAAAGTGCATGTTATTATGGCATGTTATTAGTGTGAGTCAGCACAGAGGAGGCCTGGCCAGCGTTTGAGAAGTGCGGTTCTGTTGAATGCAGGAGTGGGAGGAGATGAGCAGAGGTCTTCAGTGACGTTCAGAGATGCATGATGTCTTCCCCTCAGCTGTTACACACCAGATTCCCCGAACCACTGACTGTACTCTCTCTCTCTCTCCTGGAAACTGACCAATTTTAACTCATCAAAACATGTTTAGATGAAGCCACAAGTTGCACATCAATGAAATGCATCACCTCACTGAGCGTGACATCGTAAAACAAGTCATTTGTAGTCAATGTTGTGTAGAATTCTGACCTTTGTTTCTTGTTCTTTCCATCTTTCCCACTGCTCCTCGTAAAGGGCAGCACACATAATCACAGGCAAAAAACCACTTTGTGTTGGCAGAGCTTTTGCCTCAGAAAAAGTGATAGCGCCCGCCACAGAAGCAGGTCAGAGTGAGGTTGCTGAAAATTTCCCTGGAGATGCTGCACTGTGTGTTCAAATTATTTGAACCTTGACCCAGTTTGCAGTTGGCCTCTTCAAGTGCTTCCTCTCAGAGCTTTATGTTTTTGTATGAATGCGCGAACAAAGATGCAGGGGGGAAAACTCATTTTGTGTGCCCCAGTTTCTAGACCTGCATTAATTAGAGTTGAAAATTAACTCCTCTCTAACAACCTTCTGAGAGCACGAGGCCAACCAGAAAATGTAAGCCACAAATCTACCCAGTGTGCATGTAAAAACACCGGTAACATGAATAAATGTGGGTTTGATTGAAGTTTACTAATGTAAGGTTTTATACTTCCCTCCTTGTATCCTTTCTAATACCAAGAGCACCACAGGGAGATTTACAATAAGCATGAATTTGGTGACTTGCAGGTCACAAAGCTTTGTATTTCTGAGATTAAACTGGACTTCAATTTGGTCAAAAGCTTTTTTTTTGATCGTGCATTGCATACAACCATTGTTGTCATCAGAGTTTAAGTAACTAAGTTTAGGTTTGTTTTAAACCAAACCTGCACATTCGAACTATGCAAATCAAATTCAGGTTTGCTTTGTGTAAAATGCAAGAAAAGAACAAGGGAATGCAGAGCAGAAATGCCAAACATAGTTTGAGATAACCTAGAATTACTGTTGTCATTATATTGCAGAGTGCACCAAATTATGTTTTCCAACTATGAAAGTATGTGAATAACAGTTCTCTAAATATGTTGAGTTTATTTTTATCTTATTTGTAAATGTCAAGTGGAATCATGCTCGTTGTCACTCATTATTCACATCAGTATGGGCTTTAAAAATTCTTTACCAGTCTGCTGCACTGCAAATCGTCAAATTCACGCTGTCTTACCCGCCATGTGTTAACACACCGACTCTCCCCTGCATACTGTGTCATAAAGCAGAAACATCAATGTTAAAAGTACTAATGTTTTTGTCTCTCCTGTTACAGATGGTCATTTCACAGGGACCCCTCCCACATATGGTTACGATGCAGATCGTGCAGAGGAGCAGCGGAGGCACCACGACATCCTGCCGTACATTGATGACTCGCCCTCATCTTCACCGCACCTCAGCTCCAAGAGCCGCAGCAGTCGGGACACCCTCTCCTCTGGATCCTTGGAGTCCTCCAAGTCGGTCAGTTTGCAGACCAGTCCCGTCCACCTGCTGCTGACGATCAAATCAGCCTCATTTTCAGATTTCTAAGCAGCAAAAATTTACCAAACCAAATCTACTTAACATTAGGGATTTTTCTTTACTATTAATACAAAGAATAATACCACATGAATATGTGATTCTACAAACACATGGGTGTCAATAGGTTCAAATACATACATCCTTTGACCTCAATACATTGCAGGAAGTGGGCCAATCTATTCTTAGAGCAATCCCACCCTGTCAAAAATCTGTCAATTGATGAGATATCAAATCCGCCATTTGAGAGGATTGATAGAGGACAATATCGTCATGGCCCATAACCGTAGAAGCAAGTGATCCAGCAAAGAAACTTATCCCCCCTTAAGAGTCTGGCTCTTTCTCATCCAGGGTATTAAGCAGAAGTACCTATCACCTCCATCACCCCATCACTGCCTTCATCCTCTTACCCTCCCTCCTCTGCCTTTCCTTATCTACGGAGAGAAAACCGGTGATCTATGACGTCTGGTGCTCTTCAAAGGTTACCATGGAGAGGACGCACACATACACACACAGACACATACACAACCCCAACGTCAGCAAAGATGAAAATGAACATAGGTGCCACAGCTAGAATCTATTTTAGGCTCATATTTTGTTAATTTTTAGTCACATTTTCTCATTTGTCATCACCATTGACAGAATATTTTTCCTCCAAATAACTCAGGTATCAGATGAATGGGCTAGAGCCTCATGTCTGAGGTATTGTGGGAGAATGTAACAAGCTAATTCCGCCTCTTTCCACTGTGTCCTTGGAGGAAGTAATCGCATCAGTGGTCATGAAGCAGGATCAGTTCCCCCCGCCCCCTCCATCTCTGCTCACCGTCTGAGCTGGTGAGCCGGCGAGCCTGTCAATCTAATTGATGGCTTTGATCTGCCAATAAATGATGAGTCCCATGACTGCATCTGACCTTTGACCTGTGAGCTTTAAAATCTTGCTGATTTAAATTTACACAAATGCACAGGCATATCATGTCATCTCTGCTTTAGGCTGCACAGGCCAGTGCCTACTTTTTATGTATACAAATGCATGAAAAATAGAATTTGGAAGAGTCTAAAGATGCTTTGAGAAAACTCCAGTCGTGTAATGTAATAGAGGCAGAATTCCTGAGCAACCCAGTGCTGTCGGTGTGTGTTTGAGGTTGACATAAGCGGCGTCTGATGGTCAGTCAAATGTATTACACAACCTAACAACACATTCTTCCCTCAGCCGGACATGCTTTCAATAACTGCCAAGAAAATGGAGTTAGCATTGTCCTTGATTTGCCCTTGAACAGCCCCTCTTTCTAACATCATCCAAATCTGCTTCCCTAATTGATGAGTCAAAGCCCAGACGAGCTCTGATTGGCTCTGCAGAAGCTGATGGTTTGATGAGGTCACTGTGATGAGTCATCAGCATCAGTAAAACGCTGATTTAATTTTCCACAGTGGCTCTTGTCCTCTCATAATCTGAATGTGCTCTGAAGGAGGAAAAAGAGGTGGGGGGGGGTCACTGATAGGAAGTAAGCTGAAGTTTGAGGCCTGTGCTGTAATATTTCTTATAATCCCATTGCACACTGCGACACTTGTAGGTCAGTCAAGGACAACGTGCTTTTTTACTGCACCGAGTTTAATATATGTTTAATGTTGTTTTTATCAGGCCTTTAATGCTTTTATTTGATAGCTGATAGAGGGAGCAACAGAAGGACAACAGGGAGAGATGGGTAATGACATACAATGATGATGCTTGGATGGATTTAAACCTGGAATGTAGCAGTTTTCGATTTATAGTGGCATCCTCTCTTATATCATGAGCTGTTTTCTTTCCTCCTGCGGCTCCTCTTAATTTAATTATATTTAAATAGCTCCTTATTATTTGTTCCCACATCCTGTCTGACATCACACCTTGAGGCCATGACCTCATAAGGGAGTTCACTTCTTTTCCTACTCAGACGGTGCTAAACTTCAGGATGACCAACTTCACCGGATCAGGAGGCTTGGAAAGATTGAAGTCTCTCTTGTTATAATCTTTCACATCTGTAATGAGCATCAACTGATTGCAGAGCTTGTTTCCTCTCAGCTGAAGTCATGTCATGAAGCAGCATTGCAAACATTCTTTGTAGAACACCCCCACATGCGTCAGCCACTCTGTCGATGTCTATCACATCTGGCTGGAACGAGGCTAAAATAACCAGAAGTAACGCTGCCTTTCCTCCTTGAGCACAGAATGATTCCAAGACAGCTTGATTATGTAGCAGACATGTGGAGATGGGAAGCAATCACATTAGCTGTTTCGGAAAGCGAAGGATGACAGAACAGGATGCTAAACAGATTAAAAAATAAAATATGAAGAGAGTTAATAAAGAAGTGGAACCAGCATGCATTGCAACTCACTCCTCTTCCCTCCAACCTGGCTCTGATTGTTTATATGAATCTCCTACACTCCATGGGAACGAGAGAGAGAGAGAGATGCAGAATAATGTTATTACAGTCGCTCAGTTTCCATCTGTGCCTTCTGAGCTACGCCGCTGCGCTTGTCAAATAAACACTGTTTGTATTGATTCTCGTGTATCTCCCACAAACATCATCCGTACATAAACAAATCAGAAGCACATCTGAATTTCTAAATCATGTTAGGTAGAGCCGCTGCTGAGGGCTGTTTTGTGAGCTGAAAGGGTTTAAGCGTGGGTTCAGATATGAAATATTAGCTTCTGTTGGCTTTGTTGCACATACAGGACGTGAAACTGTAGAACACGCCAAACCAGATTTACTCCAAGCAGGGAGAAGGTGTTTTATACATACTTTTTTTGATTACCAAAAAAATGCAGGCAGACACCCTGTTAGTCTGAACCCAGAGATGGGCTCATTAGTTGCCACAGCGATGAATAAAAGATGATATGTCTGGAGATGTGGGTACTTCCTCGGGGGAGTCGTCTGGGGTCTGAAACGATGAACAAACACTTTATGGCTCTCTTCTTTTCTCTGCCAGCTCACTAACATGTGGCTCAAAGTTGAAGTTTTCCTCCTTGTGATTGGCTTTCAATGGTCTTGATGCCTCAAATGGACGCTGGTGTTACTCATGTTCTTTCACCGGCGGGCATATCCTTTGAGGGCAAAGTCACATAGCTCATGCCGATACTTGTAGCTCAGCACTGATTCATACATTTTTCATTAATTCGGGAACATTTCAGGGGGCTCCATTGCAGCCCCGGGCTTTCCCTTTTAAGTTAGTGGAGTCAGACGGATTCATAGCCGTGTAATCCATTTAAGAACAATCATAAATCATAATTGCATTATTTATTTACCTTTAATATCCTTTTATTTGCACTCTTAATATAAGGAGGAACAACTCTCTCGATTAGAGTTGTTTAAAGTCGGCACATAATGAGAAAGCAGAGCTTTTTCGGGGGAACTGATATTGTTATGTACAGCGCAGATCCCTAGACGGCTCTGTGTGATGCATAAAACATGTCTGTCAGAATCAATTCCTTCATCCATCACCTAAGAAAGCGAGACAAAGAAAGAGAAAATATACAGTAGACATATTAACTATTAAAGATATGATGAACAATCAGATGAAGAGGAGAGAGTGTGCATGTACTTTGAATTTCTACTACAAATTGTTCCAAACTGTCTTCATAAGTAAATTAGAGGTGCAGCATCAGTCAGTTAATTGCTTGGGGTTTTTAATGTCACTTTTGTTTTTTTCTTCTCAATAAGACACAACACATTCCCAGCTTCAGCATTTTAATCTGAGAAGGTTTTATGAGACAAAACAGGACATGTGAAAATGACCTTTTTCTGCACCTAACTGACATTTTATAGCCAAGGAGGCCTGGATTTTAGCATAAGTTTGCTGACAAAACATTGCTTTTTAAAAAGGCTACTGCAGACTACAGTTTGGCTTTCTGATTTTAAGATTCCTCACTAATAAATTTCAAACACTTCTCCTTTTGCAACTTTGCAACCAAAAACAGAACACATCTCTTCCTTCATTTAGGAAACAATGACATTCAGCTTGCAGATATGCAGCTACACCTGGCTTTGTCTCAGGAACAACTAGTTTTTATGCCCCACCCTGCAAGTTGAAGGGAATGGTTCACTGACAGACACGAACACAAACACAATTTTTTATTAATAAACTGTTAAAGTATTTTTAAAGCAGTTTGTAATAGAAAACACTGACTGGTTCCTATATCTCAAATGTGAGGATTTACTTTTTTCATTTTAATGTTGTAAATTAAATTTGGCTTTTATTATTGCATTATTTATTATTCACTATTATCTGACGTAATGACATATTGCAGACTGAAGCTTCGATTGAATAATCTGGGAAAATAAGCACTAGGTTAAACCTCAAAGTATTTGTTTTAATTGTTTTAAATCAAATTTAATATAAGTCAATGTCAACTGAGAGACTTCTCTTGGCTTTAAGAGCACTTCTACACAGAATGAGTACTCAAGCTTTGGTCAACTACATTGAAATTGCATAAAGAAGGGCTATTAAATGAAAAAACGTGTACTTATCCTTTAAAAAAGAACATTAAAACCTTACGAAATATGAAGAAAACACACAAAACAATTCAGTTGTGGCACTTCTTCATCTAACTGGACAGATTTTCTGCAGGTACATCATGGAGATGTGTTTGTGGTCTTGATCCACAAAACTTTTGCTTTTGGTCACACTGGCAATGAGTTTCAGTGGTTTTACTTATTTCTAGATCAACTTTTTCTGCCATATCAACTCACCCATTCACACATTTCACAGAGAGATTACTGCGTCAAACAGCATTTGTTGAAGTCGAAGGCAGTAAGCTCCCTCTTTCATTTGCCCTCCTCTGTCCTCCTGTTGAGATATACTCTTTCTCAATCTTTGTCTTGTTTCACCATGCCTCTGTCTTGTGATCTATATGCTCTCTGTCTTGTCGCTCTTTTTTTTTATTCACTCTTATTATTTTATTAATATCTTTTTTTTCCCACCACTGTGCTAAAGTACAAGGGTCAGAGTGCAGCTTATCTTTGATTATGTCTCTCCTTATCTCCTATTCTCACTGTGCTTTTGAGACTGTCAGATATATCATGTATCAAAGCATCATGTCATATATTTTGTCCTCTTTTCTGTCACTGGTAACACTTCGTAAAACAGAATCTGCGATATTTTGCTCTCCCTCTCCCTCTCCATCTCTTCTCCTCCTCCTCTTTCTGTCATTCTCTCTCACTCTTCCTTCCTGCTCTCTCTCATTCCTCCTCTTCATAGCCTGAAGGAACTGGATGCTTCCATGTCCCAACCTGGGCTCACCATGTGTGTGTGTGTGTGCGTGCATTCTCTCACATACACATATTTATACGCCAGCCTTGCTCCCGTGAGAGACCCTGCCTGTTTGAGTTATTTCAGAGTTCGTGGTTAAACAAGACAGCCTGAGGAATCTCTCTGTCTCTCTGCTTTCTTTCATGTCCGTCCTCCACACTGAGCCTTGACTGGGCTGAGGGGAACGAGGGGGGCAACCAACGAGGGTTTCTAGAAGGTCTATGACGCTCACAAACAGCAAACGTGCTGGACTGTTACGCTCAACTGAGAACTAGACACCCTTCAATTTGACATTTTCAAACGAGTGATACTGAAAATCCTTTTAACAGCTGATTAAAGGAATGCGATCCTTTGAATGTTCCTAATGCCATAGATGCAATTGAATTGTGTGCTGGCCAATGTGAGAAAAGCACTGCAATATTATACAGTGTGCTTAAAATGACATTGCTGGACACTGATTTGATTTAATTTTGATTCTGTATATGTGTGTGTGTGTGTTTGTTACAGACTGAATGTGACCTGGAAAAAGGTTTGGAGATGAGGAAGTGGGTCCTGTCTGGGATCTTGGCCACCGAGGAGACATACCTCAGTCACCTGGAGGCACTGCTGCTGGTCAGAGCACACACTCACACACACACACACACACACACACACTTACACGCACAAACTCACACACACTACATAAACCCATATTTTATAGTAGCATTTCATAAGCAGTAGACCGTTTGATTAGTCACATTATAGCCAAACTGGACTGAAAACAAATTAACTAATTAGTTCAACTGAATTGCGACTAACCCTCTGGCTACGCTCAACTGGAAATGTTTGGCTCAACACTGCGCTTCCTCTAAAGTCCATTGAACTGGCTACTCTAGGCATGAGGGCAGCAAGGAAGTGCTGCATATGTGCCACAGAAATGTGATCAACTAACAAAAAAGAAGGTCAGTCTTCAACCTAGACTTTTTACACAAAGTCTCATAGGAATTTGTCATGAAGTTTTGTTTCATTTTGTTTTGAAATAAATTACCCATACACAAGAAATGACTAACTTGAAAGTTTGTTTTTGAGAGTCTTAATCACCCTGTCAGCATTTGTTTTGTCTCTACCAGGTGGAGTTACTTAGTAACTTTATCCCTCAGACTTTAGTCTTTTGATATGAACTTACCCGATTCAAACTCCTAAATCCAAAAACTAGACTTAATCCCAAAACTTAAATTTGCAGTCTTGTTTTGTCTGTGACTCACACCACAATATGCTGCATGTGCACTCCAAAAAACTCTGTGGCACATCAATACCACAATCCACATAGACAACCTGTTTATTGACGAAGCAAAACGCCATATAGCATACCGCCTTGTTCCCACATAGCTCTGAGTGCATATGCCAGTAAAGCAGAAGTCCATTCATTCCAATGGGAACTTCCATGATCCTAGGTGTGTTTGTGAAACTCCTCTTGGAATTTACCTTGAGTATGTTGCAAAACTTTTGTGGCAGTTTTCAGACAAAGCATATGCACAGTGTACCACAGGGAGTTTGAAAAGAAAAAAAAACTCAGAAAAACAACGCCATTTTAAGCTAACGTCGGCAGCATTCTAACTGTCTGACATAAACAGTGTGTGCATTGTGATTCAAAGTCTTAAAACATTTCACTGAAACTGGCCTCATACTCTGCAGAGGGCTTTCTATTCCACCACAAAGAAAAGATCGTCGTGGCATTGGCAAACTCTGTATATTGTACAGATTAGCAGTCATGAAACCGATTAGCATTGAGCAGCTAAAGAGCTTTTTTGTCTTTTCCTTCAAGAATTTTTTTAAAACAAACGAGAGCTAGTAGAAGAGTTTTTTTTTTTAAAAAAAAGACCGCACTAATGATGAATGAATGAGTGAATGACTTTCATCAAGTGGCTAGAAACACAACTCAAAATGATGGCCAATGCAGGTTATTTACCTGCAATTTGTCGATGCATTTGCCATAAGAACTCGGCTTTTTGTGACTTGTATGACAAAACCATTTAAATGTTATTCTAACGAGCTAGAAGTCAAATAAACAAATTAAAACGTGTCAGAAAGACAGCAAAATAACTCAGTTATTTCTGATTTTTGCTAACATTAGCTCTCTTTTGCAACATACGGATAGCTTTAGCAACAATATTACGTCCTATTTATGCAATTGATGTTTTTTTCCTAGTTAGCTCATATGTTTGATGCTACTTGGCCTTATTTCACATATACAGATCATATTTTTGTATCTGTGAACTGGTTCTTAACATGCAGGTACCTCAGTTCACACACAGACACAGCTGATCTCTGTCATCTCCACTGTTTTGTTCCTCTCAGCCCATGAAGCCTCTGAAGGCTGCAGCCACGACGTCGCAGCCTGTGCTCACTGTGGCCCAGATTGAAACGATCTTCTTCAAAGTGCCTGAGCTCTACGAGATCCACAGGGAGTTTTACGACGGACTTTTGCCCCGCGTCCAGCAGTGGAGCCATCACCAGAGAGTGGGAGACCTCTTCCAGAAACTGGTGAGGAAACACAAAGTGATTAGTCAAGAGGTTTGGGCGTTTTGGGGTTGAAGTTTGTGTGTCTGTGCCCATGACAGCAGAAACATCCCTGGGTGTAACTGCCTGACGTTACTCTTAATCAAAGTGACAACACTGGGCACCATTGAGGGTTGATGGTATCAGTAAAGACATTCAGTGTGCAACTGCTGCGTTTAATGACCTTATGGACGCAGACCCAAAGCAAAACCACTGTGTTAGAGAGACATTACTCACAGAGATGTTGTTTCTTGGATCAGAAGGCTCTCGGAAGGGGAATCTGTCAACATAATTCAATAAACCAATAAAAGAAAATGTAGATTTGATTTTTATAGCAATGCTCTTCTTTATCGGGAATCTGAATCGTGCTCTTCTTCCTGCTTCCTCCTCAACGGCCACTCGCTCTCCTCCTTTTGGCTCCCCGTTAGTTTCTTCCAAGGAGGTCAGGGCCAAATGTACACTGGGTCTATTTAATCATTTTCACAATGGGTCAATTAACACACAATGAATCATTTGTTAATTCTCTCCCAAATACTGCTCCTCTCCCACTACTGTCTCTCTCTCTCTCTCTCTCTCACTGTATCTCTCACTCGCCCTCAGACTCACTCATGCATACATGTACACACACACACACCCACACACTCACACACACAGGGAGGTGCAGCCATGTTTCACAATGCCGCCTTTCTGCCTCAGGCAGCTGAGGCCATCACTGCTCTGTGTGCTTTGTGTCTCGAAGAAGCTGCTATAAATAGGAGTTTCTCTCTCTCAATCACACACACATACACACACACACACACACACACATATTTTCACACACTCCTATTAACTTGTCTCAGGGGTATCTAAGAAATTAGGATTTAATTTCTGTCTGTTACTGTCAGTGGTATATAGTTAATAGTTTTTTATTGTTAATAATTTTTAATAATAGTAAATAGTTTTTCCAAAACTTTGTGTTTTATCTTTTTCCTTAGGAAAAATTGTTTCTCGTTCACATTTGTTTTTTTATCCATCATATCTGTGATGTCATGGCTTTGCTGTGGCATAAAAAATAAATATGCAGCAGAAGGATTGTAGAGTTTAAGAAAAATGCTGCAGTTAGTAGTGAGATAGTCTCAAATCCACCAGAGGAACACACTGAAACAGTTAAACACTCTCTTGAATGATTTTCCCTTGCAGGCTTTAATCGAGAGACGCAGCAGTAAAGCAACACAGACTGGTGGTGGTGTGACCGAGCGTTTACCTCGTTTCTTTGTCAGATTTCAACCATTACGTCAACCTGGCAAAGACATTTTTTTTCACACTCTGTATTTATACTTTTTTTTTATCAACCTCGACAATCTGGAGTCTGGCTGTCTTTGTTAGTCTTCCACACTAACATGTTCACACACATGTTTACACTGTACACACACACACACACACACATTATTGCATTTGCGCACACACAGACACTCTCACATAGTTTCCCTCCCCTCCCTCCAGACAGTAGTTAATAAAAGTCGGGAGGAGAAGACGCTGAGCCTATGAAAAGATAAAAAAGGAAAAATGCTACATGACAGCCGTTCCGTTAGGAGGTGGAGAGAGATTAGATGAGAGTGGAGGAGGTGATACAGGCGAGGGATGGGGGAGGGAGGGTTGAGAGAGGATGAGAGTCGGGGCAGGAAAGTAGATTTAGGCTGCTGCAAGTCTGATAGAGCTGTCTCACCATGAGACTGAAATCTGTGAGAGGAGCAGACGGGCTTAGGAATCATGAAACATCCGAACAAGGAAGGCGAGAGACAGAGAGAAAAGAGGAAGAGGCGAAGCGTCACTGACAGGTTATGAGCATGAGTGTCGGAGAGAAGTGTTTGAAGGCTGAAAATAGGGCTAAGTCACACTCGTGCTTCTGCTCTTCCTAAACACACACTTCAAACACTGAGCTAAAGGGAGGGTTTTAAACCACAAAGACAGACAGGCAAACTGATAAACTAGCTTTGAATGCTACTCTTCAGAGATGGAGGACCAAAAAAAGCCTGATTCTGTACATTTACAGAAGAAGAAGAAGAATGTCATTTTATCTTTCATTTGGCCTCACAGAGCCAACCTACAAATCATTGTTCAGTCTGTTGAAGATTTTTTTTAGTAAATTTTATCAGAGGTGGCAGCTGTGAGCCAGTGTATTAAATATGTGTTGAACATCTGCTTGTCTAAACTCCTTTGGGGAAAAGATTGATACTTGTATTATCATGACAGTCTATGTATTTGTTGTTACATTTCATTTCACACACTCACAGTCGCTCTTCTTTTTCTTCTAACATCCTGCATTAGGAGAGCAAGCCTGGCTTGGCTCTCTTTGGATTTGTTTAAGATTTGTCAAATTTGATTACAAACTACAAATCTGCACAAATGTGAGGTGAGAAAAAGACCACACAGAAGCTGATTTTCACAAAAACCCCCAAAATAAAAGAGTTGAGGGTTATTGAATCCCAGTAGTTTCATCAAATCTCTGTGATACCAAAATTTAACAGTAATCTTTGCTCTCTTTATTTGGAATATTGTACATTTATTAAATTTTATATTTGAATAATGAATTTTTTTAATGAAGCTACCTGCTGTGTAGTCCTGTGACTTTTCAGCTTGGAGTTTTGCGTGACATCTTAAGACAGCCATGAGATGGACTGCCATTCACTTAAATAAATGTCCATGCCCATCAGCCATAAGCAAATATTAACATGGTAAACATGACTACACAAAAATAAACATTACCTGCAGAACAGAGTGCTGCGGGGGGGTTGTGTTTTTGTAGGTCAAAATGGTTGTAACGTCGCCTTGCTCGCTCAAAAATTTGACTTTTTCATTTGATTTATTGTATAAAATAAGCTCTGTAGCAAACAAAAGTTTAGGATTTTACACATTTTGTCTAGAAGGTCATCTTCACAAATGACACGGCTGCTTATGATTTTTGAAGCATCAATGTAATGTAAGCAGTAAGAAGCAAGTAATGGAACATATGTAATATACAATGATCACATGACCTCTGTGGAATCACCACTAAGCGTCCTGCTATTATAAATCACATACACATTATAACCTGATAAGTTAGCAAGTTGGAAAGTTAATGTCTGAATAATTTTTAGGAATGTGAGTACTAACACAACGAGGCTATAAAAGCAGACAAGCAAGTAGATTAGTTACAGCAATCAGAATGTTGATGTTTAACGTACCAGACAACCTCTTTGGTCTCATTTAGCTCGTTATAGCAACTGCCTTTTTAAGGACACAGGAGAGCTTTTAGACTTGTGTGGGTATTTAAGGATGTATTTTATGCAGTAGAACAAAATATTAAAATCTCTCAAGCTTGTGTTAACCACAGATCTTATTTCAGGCATCTCAACAAAAACTCCATTCAGAAAAAACTATTTGAGATGAGGGAAGCACAAGTTAAACTATGCAAACTCATTTCCACGTTTTAGGACTCTTTCCTACGCCTCTCTAACACTACAGCGTTTTAGGGTTATCACTGTTAACACAGCACACTGACTTGGGCATCGAGCTCAAAGCACAGATAAACAGCTTCTAACATGGCTGTAAACAGCAAATAAAGTGTCCTAACCTTTCTATTTCTGTCTGTCCTTATGAATTAACTGTCATAAACAAAGCAGTGTTTCTTCTCAGTGTGAGAAAATATTTCAGGCTGTTAAAACTTCCTCCCAAACCAAGTGACTAACTCCAGCCTTCTCCTATAATGGCCGTAGTCTGTCATGAGGCTGTTTTCTTAATGTTGTTTTCCGCTGCGGATTACACACATACTCTCACACACGACAAATCCCGAACTGAGAAATCCAAACACCCAAGCAGTTTCTTTCATCACCCAAAGCCATTTTACTCCGATGATACTGCGGCTGCAACCGTACACTCGGTAAGCCTTCACGGCGCAGAGTGGATGTGGCTGGCAGACATTCAGGCTCTCTGTTCTCTCTCCAGTCAAACTGTCACGCTCTGAATGGCCTCCGCTGTGGTGCAGATTGTGTGGCCCAGGGCAGGACACAAGATTGCAGGATTGTGAAAATTGCTTTACTTCTCGCCTTCCTCCATTTTACTTCTTCCCAGTGTGCAGATTCACTGTGTATGCAAAACACTAAAGCTCCATTTTAGGACAATTTTGCAGCTTTAAATTCATCAGTGAGTATATGAAAACGCAGATAAGAGCAGTTATTACAAAGGATGCATCAATTTCAGTCATGTGCTTGCTGTGTTTCTTCATGGTATCTCTCTGGTATGCGGCTGTATAGTTGAGGCTATTTTTTTCACACATGCATGCATGCATTTTAACCAGCAGGCAACAGAAAAATATGACAACAAACGACTTTTAGAAAACTTGTGACTAAACATTCCTGTCAGAATTGAATCTCACTTCCTTCCTTGACATCAAGGATCAGGGCACATCAGGGAGGTCATGCCGGAAAAATAGGCTGTCAGGGGAGTGAATGAGGTCAGTTTGACTCAAGAATAGTTATTAGCTTGTAGATGTGTAGTAGTGATTCATTTGAAGAGTTCCTTTTTAAGAAAAAAAATAATTCTAGAGTGCTTCACACAAGGCATAAAGATAAATATCAACAATAATAAAAACCTTAGAAGGACCTATATATAAAAAAATGCATTAGACAGTGCCACGCTTAAATACAGTAAGTTAAAACAAAGTCTATTAAAAAATACAAAAGGGACAAGGCAAAAAGACTAAAAGTCAAATGTCAAGGGTTTTACCCAAGATGTTCATTATATGCACTCCTCATAGATTAAAAACTCACTAAATTTTTCAGCTTTGAGCCACTGTACTTACCACAGCTTTGCATGCAGAGTCTTTTGGTGCAGCAAAGGTAACTTATCAACTTTTGGCACTAACTTTCAGTATAACCTCAGATTAAAGTAGTTTATATCACCTGGCTAAACTGTTAGCTCGTTTACAACCTGTCTGATCATCATTTTAGATATCTGCACTGCCACTGTGTCCTCAAGTCTTAGCAATGAGAAAATTCTAACAGACAGAAATGATGGATGGAAGTATGAAAAGAAAACCAAAGTTGTAATAAACCAGAATAACCATTAAAGCTTTGTCTCCGGAAGGGAAAACAGACATCTGTCCTAATTACTGAAGCTCCCCACAGGCTTATGTTTGGCTATAAGCTCTGAAATATAGCAATAAAATATGTCTTTAGGACCTTTAAAAATAATAATTCACTCATTCAGTCTGCTTAGGTAAGATTTTGTGGGGTATTTCTTTGTGTGTGAGAGAGTGTGTGTGTGAGTGTGTGTGTGTAAGCATGTGTGTGTGTGTGTGTGTGTGTGTGTGTGTGCAGCTCCACTGTACTCTCTCCTGCTTTGGCTTTTGTTCAGGAGAATTCATCGTCCTTTTGTTCGCCGCCGAGATGGATCGCAGCGCTGGCAGGCAGCGTTTGGTGCGAGGTTTATTCAGCCAGCCAGCTTCCTAAATGTGCTTTCATAGCCTCTGTTACACCAATCATTAATTACTCACCCCGGCACAGTGCTGGGCTCGCTGGTTGCCGGGGCAACGGGCCCGGCTGCGGGGAGCGCCGTGGTTACATGCTGTCGCTGTTGTGATCGTGATCCGTGTCTTTCCTCTGCAAGTCACACACAGTCTCTCACACACAGCTGACTGCACAGAACTGAACCTCCTGTCTCAGATACGACATTTTAAAGATTCTACATCCCACAAGAGCAGTTTAGCATTTTTAAAGTAACACTAAGAAGATCAAGCTGGACTCACTGTCGCCTATTGTTAAGATATGTCCTCTTGTGATGTCCAGTATTTAAGATTTCTGCCCTGCGTTTTCACAGTTAAACTCACTGAGTGTTTTTCCAATAACAGTCAGACAAAAGTTTCTGTTCTGACTGACTGCCAAGAGCCACATTATGTTACTGTACCTCCATTTGTCTGGCTTCTGTCCTTTAAGTGCTTAAGGTATTTTTCCACTACTAATCACATCAACATGTCCTTCACTTGAGACAGTATTTCACTATTAGATTAGGTATAACGGTACTTGTTGGTGCATTTTGTCTAAATGCTTTTCACTAGACCTTTTTGCTTCTATTTATATCGTATACACTTTTAATTTGTATTTTTTTATGTTATTGCAACATTTCCCCTCTTGGCATCATCAAAAGCTTCTCTCAGTCTTAGAAAAAAAACATCTAGTAATATGTTTACAGCAGCTGCAAGGTTGCAGAATGTATAGAGTTTAGTGATGAGGAGCAGGACGTCAGGAAGAGGAAGTAGTGAAGAGGACTCTTAAGTGTGTTTGAATGTGTCTGAGCTCCTCACTGAAAGACAGTTTAGTAGGTTTCATTGCCTTCACTGTCTTTACAGTGAGCTGCTTTGTTGCTGAGAGAACAGTGAATGCTGTTCATTCATCCTGGATGGAGCCTTCTTAGAGTTTACTGTCGCAGGGTTAACATTTTTATGTGGATTTAAATGATGTATGAAAGGATGAATAATATCATCACGAAAAACAAACAGTGCAAAACTTTTCAATATGTCTCATTTGTTCACATCCCTCCCCCTGTTTCTTTTTCTTTCTGTCTATCAGGCCAGCCAGCTCGGAGTCTACAGAGCGTTTGTGGACAACTATGAAGTGGCTGTGGAGACGGCGGAGAAGTGCTGCCAGGCTAACACACAGTTTGCTGAGATCTCTGAGGTAAGCAGGAGAGATTAAAGAATTCATAAAAACTCCATGTAGGGATAGAAATACATGTTTTTATTGAAAGCGATACTGTAAATGTGGGTGGACGTATAAACAAAAAAATGAACAGTTACTGGTTCAGTTTCTGACTCAGAACTGTTGCAGGGGGTCGAAGCTGTTACAGGATCATTTTACAACCATGCAAAATCAGTCAGTCAGACCCCCTGACCCCCCGCATACCAGCAAATTATCCAATCCAGTTTCACAAGTTGCTCTTTTTGATGTGTGCTGTATCTAATTTAGATAAAAGTAAGTGCAGGTTGAGCTGAACATTTCTCACAGGAGTGATTTTCACTAACAATACACTGAGCTGAATTCCCATAATTCCTGCCTGGAGTCAGCTCTGTGAGATCCTCCTCCTACACACTCTTTAGTCAGAATAAAGAGTAAACCTTAAACTACACGATGTGTTACTACCACAACACATTCAGTGTGTTGTGATCCTGAAAGTTGTTGCTTTACTTCAGGATGATGTTAATATTAAGCATTACACACATAGCACACACACATAAAACATTAAAAACTCTTTATAAAAAAAAGTCCATCCTGCTGCCACTTCAGCAGGACACTTGCTGGAATAGGAAGTGTCACCTAAACTGTTTTTACTTGTTAGCTTTGTAAACTCTGCAGAATCAGGAGCAGAAACTGTGTGATGTTGCTCCTTCACACAAGTAGCACACAAATAATTATTCATATAAGATGTAAAAAACAGCTGCACTGGAAATACTCCATTGTGTTTAGGTAAGTCATTGCACAGCGGGGCAGAGCGTGCAGGAGGCGTGCTGTGATGTTTTACAGGACATGGACAGCAGCAGATGAGATACTAGTTAATCCGTAATGATGACTGTGTTTGAATTGTTTTTAGCACTAAATGCATCTCAATGTATCGGTCTCTTATGGGCAAATAAGAGGATTTTAAGAAGCTGCGCTTTGTGCACTTGGATCCCACCGGAGCAGCAAAGCTGGAGTGTCTTGGGTCTGTGTGTCCAGCAGCATCAGTGTCCCACTCACACACCCACTTGCTCACTGTGACCTGCCTGGACAATGACCCGCTCTAATCATATACGGGCTCAACCAACCGTAACATGGATGTAGGACCAGGCAGCTTGCAGGCTGAAGTCCAGACCAATCTGGATATTTATATTCACACATACAACTCTGCCAGCAGATAGTAGTACATAGTATTTAGTATAGTATTATTATATATATAATAGTATAGTACTATTTAGTATAGTATAAGTTTAGCAGTACACGCGTCAAAGAGGCTCTAGTCACACAAAAATGACTAAAAAATATTAAAAAAATATGAGCTCAGTGCACAGACTGTAGATGAGCCTCGACAGAGTAGTAAGTTTTTTACTTTTATCTCTCTCCAAAACACAAGATTCAGCTTCAAGAGCTCAGGACAATTTCTTTTATCACAGACAAACTATTATTGAAAACACTCTCATGCTTAGAATCAGGTTTGAGGCTGATAAAACCAGATTAAAGGAGTTATCTGCTCTCCCCACAGTGTAATATTTAATAAGGCTGGGAATTGTGAAATTTCAAACAGTATTACTGCTCTCTTCGTGCATTTTTGGATGTTTAAGTTTATCCTGCAGCCACAAAAGTGGCCTCAGTTTCAGCCTTTAAAAAGAATGCGTCATCTCTCCAGTGTTGAGCAGCGTATGTTTAGCAGCCTGATGGCAAAGTCTTAGCTAAGCTCTTTTTTATATGATTTCTTCCTGCATTTTTTTAAAGCATGTGGCAGATTCTGATAAAACATCAGTCTTCGTCTGTGTGTTATGAGCTCCACCAGTTAGCGACGAGGCTGGTGTCTACATGCAGGATGGGGAATTCATCATCCAGGGTTGTTAATGGCCTAAGTAATGATGCATGACTCTTAGCCATCTGAGCAAGATGGTTGGGAGGGGGGGCGGCTGAGGATAGCATAATTAATTTTGAAGTGGGTGACCTCAGTGCTACAGAAAGGATTATAACCCCAATGTTTTCATATCCCCTTTTCATACTGAACTGATATTCACAGGTGTTTTCAAAATGTTTCTTAAATTTTTGTCTCTCAACAGAACCTGAAGGTGAGGAGCCCCAAGGACTCCAAGGACCAGACAGCCAAGAACTCTCTAGAGGGTCAGTCTCATCATGCATAGCACTTAACTCAAATATTAAATTATAACATAGATTAAAACATTTACATAATGGCATATTATAGTAATTAAGTCATATAAGCAACTCAGTCTGTTTTTCTCCTTTATCTTGTACAGCTTTGCTGTATAAACCAGTGGATCGAGTGACTCGCAGCACGTTGGTACTACACGTAAGTAAGAGTGAGCACTGAAACAGCAACACATCTTAAAAAGGGCTGAATCATTGGAAGCGAAATGTTGACATTAGAATTCCAAGTTAACATTTGCTGGTGGAGTTTTTGCAGCTTCAGCTGTATCTGCTGCTTTACCTTTGAAACATTTCATTTATCATTTATCATCATTTATTCATTCATTTTACATTATGTTGATGAAACTGTCAAATCATATTCTTCAAAGAATATGTAACATTTCCAAGTTAAAATATGTAAAAACATCTATGTCTATATTTATTAATTTGTTAAGCTGCATGCACACAATATCCCAAATGTTTCCAACAGTGTTAAAACTCTGAAAAGTCTGTAGTTTTATTGTAGTAAAAGGTGGATTTCATTTTGTTGCCTGTTGCAAACTTCTGGGGTTAGACGAATCAATCAGTTTATTTATATTTAAGAGTTTGAGTTTAAAAAGTCTTAAAAAAAGATTTAAGGGTGATGATTTTATAAAATATGAAAAAAAGATATTTAAAAGCCTTGAATGTAAAACTGGCATGTGGTAAAGTCCCAGTCTTAATAAAGCACACATCACAGTGGTGTTCTGGTGTGTTTCAGTAATAGCCATTATAGTAATAGACACAGGTGATAAAAATCCCATCTGTAGTTTGTTTGCCAGCATCATAACCCTGAATAATATTTCATAGGTGACAGGTTGATGAGATATGTGACTTTTTTATGTAATCACTTACCATTAACTTTTAAGATGCGGTACTTAGTTTATGTTTTATATGGAAGAGCCTTTGAATATTGTGTCGGTAGGAGTTTTGCATTAAAAGATGACTAGACTGTTCTTGTATCAATTAGCTAAAAATGAAAGGAAAAGAGGAGAATATCTGAATGACCATTGATAGCCTGTATTATGTTTGTATGAAAACATACAACTTATACCTGAACATATGTTTCACTTGTCAACCAAGGGGCCTCTTCAGTTCTAACTGACTGGCTTTTGTTGTCGAGGTCATTGATACCTCTGACGTAAATGGCCTCCATGACTCATTTCTAAAACCATCTGTCCTTCCAATCTAAAATATGTACATTGTTTTCTTGAAAAGAGTGTCCCTTCTTTTTTAGGTAAACTGCTTATTATTGACCAAAGGGGTTGGCCCTCCTGTGTTAGGGGTCTGTCTGTGCTTTCCTTCACTGCAATAGACTGCATTCACTAGACTGCTTATTTTGCATTTGGGTGTGAATCTTTCGGGTGGCCTGTCTGAATGCGTGTTACCTGGACTTTTTATTTTTCCAAGTTAATATGTTTCTATGTATTTCTGTACTCCAGGACTTGCTCAAACACACACCCACCAGCCACCCGGACCACCCGCTTCTTCAGGACGCCCTGCGGATCTCACAGAACTTCCTGTCCAGCATCAATGAGGAGACTACACCCCGCCGCCAGTCGATGACTGTCAAGAAAGGAGAGGTGAGCTTTCAGAGGTTTATGGACATATGAGCCACATCCTGTCTTGCATTTCTTTTCATTCTGAACTTATTTACTGGATTAAAGTAGTCTGAGGTCACTTAAAAACTTGACAGGATAGCTTAGCAGTCGACAGAAATTTTAGTTTTGTTTTTTTTTTCTGAATCACAGTGTCTTTAATATGTGTTGTATTATGGCTCAGGATGTTCCCATTTTAATGTATATCTAACATCATTACTGTGATCTGGAGCAAATAACAATACAAACCATTATTATGTGATTCATACACACCATGTCACAACAGTATGACTGGCCCTTTAGCCCTTTGAGCTAATGGGCTGCTTTCTGAACTGATCTACAGATCAGGGAACAGCAGGAATTGGCTTTATGTGTATCAGCCAAAATAATGCAAAGCAATCCAGATACTTATGGAGACGATAGTCATGTCTTCATAAGTATCATAATAACTCCTTCCAGCTCCGATGTTGAGCCTAATGACATCATGACACTGTTCTCTAAATGACCTTGACGTCACCGCTAAATGAGTGCAGAGGGGCCACCAATCTGCAGCCTGAAGCACAGCCTGTGCTCCTGTGTGCTCATACCAAGGTTGCCGGGTTGCAGGTGATTCTCTGTTTGCCCTGGGTGTCTCCTGTGGCTTCCCTTCCCTCTGTTGCAAACATTCACACACACAAACACACACACACACACACACACACACTTCATCCACAGTCTACCCCCAGCTGTCCCTCTCATCCCAGGAGATGACCTGGCGCACATGAATGGATGCCTCTTGATTGATAGCTTGCGTGACATTGACGCACATAACCTCCTGTAATGTGCCACCGGTCCGCTCTGACTGGCAGATTCCAAGTTAATTATTTATAAATGGAGGGTGGGAGCAAACGAGCGAAAAAAGGCTGCACTGGCTCCTCCCTCTGCTCACAGGGGGGTCATTACCGCACTCTTCCATGCACACACACACACACAAACACAGTTTCCTACTCTCTGTTTCCTCTCACTGCTTCTCTTGTTTGCCTTTGAATATACATACACACACCCAGACACACACACACACACACACACACACACACACACACACACACACACACACACACACACACACACACACAC